>NDGN011381532.1:0-20288 GCA_002564285.1 Tympanoctomys barrerae | reverse complement strand
AAAGAAAGAAAGAAAGAAAGAAAGAAAGAAAGAAAGAAAGAAAGAAAGAGAAAGCAAGCAAGTTAAAAGTATTAAGGATGTGTCTCAGTAGCAGAGCACTTGCCTAGCATGCTGAGCTCTTACATTCAATCCCTAGTACAAAAAAAAAGGCCAAGAGCCAGCACAGCCCCTATTGTCACTATATCAGGGATCTTGGAAGTGAGTCCTCCTCTAGATGGCCTTGGAGGTAACCACAGCCCTGGCCAGTTCCTCGACTGCAAGACCTCCTGGCTGTGCTACTCCAGATTTCTGACTCACAAGCACTATGACAAGGACCAATGTTTGTTTTTTCAGTCACTGTATTGGGGAATAATTCATTATTCACCAATAGGTAACTAGTATACCAGTCCTGAGCATCTTATAGTCTCACAAGAAGTTAGTAAAAACCTGACTGTATTTTCAACTAAGTTTTAAAGTTTGAGGTCTTAATGGAAATCTGTTAAGATAAAGGGGAAGAATCAGAATACCTGAGCAGCAAAGCTGTGCTCTTCCATAAACCTGGTCTACTTAGGACACTAAGGATTTTGATAAGCTCAGAACACTCTCACATGGAGTAGCTTACAGCCCCTTGGGAGTGGGTATTTCCTAAGAGCTTTTGTCAGTTCCCTAAGTTCTCACAGTAGAACAGGCCACAAGTTACTGCTTCACTCATTTAAGTTGGAAACAAGGAAATGTAGAGATGGTAGCTTGAAGGAAAATTTCAAACAGAATGAAAGAGAAACTTCTAGAAAAGCTTCACCAAAATTTCCAGGAGCATTGCTTTGTGGTCCAGGGTATGATGCTGTCAGAGGAAAGAGGGGCTTTCTGCAGTAACAGGCTATATGGGGGATCTCGGACTCAGGGTGACACGAGTGAAATGATGCCTGCAGGGCCCGTGAGAGAATTATGGGAGATGTCTTCTAATTGTGGCAGAATGCTTGGTGATGCGTGAATGGATATTTTAGATCACAAAAAGCTACGTGGCCATATAGATTAGATTTCTTAATCTATTTTAGAATGCAGAGATGTTCTGCTTGTGTGTTGTAGAAATAAAGCCTGTGATAGCTAGCAAGAGAAGCAGACAGGACCAGGAGACTCACTCTAAACAAATGGTCATCATGGTGGATATTTTAATAATGATTTAGATTGTAGGAAGAGAAATACAACCTCCTAGATTTTCATAATGAATATAAATTATTAGAGGAGGGCGAATTGGAGATAATTTTTATAAGATAAACAAAACCCAAGAAAGGAAGCATAAATCAGTGGAACAGCAACCAAATCATCCTGAATTTCAAAGAGCTATCTAAAAACTGTCAAAATGACAGTGACCCAAACTAATAGCTGATCATTAAAATCTATCCTGAAGTATAATAAAGTTACAAATAAAATTATATTGCCACTGAATCAGCATTATCATAACTGGTTCACTGATACTTTTCTCTGGGTCACGTGAACCCAGGAGCAGTTGCATTTTAGTAATCTAATTTTTAAATTTTATTTATTTATTTATTTATTTTATTTATTTTTTTTTTTGGTGCCAGGGATTGAACTCAGGACCTTGCTCTTCCCAGGCAGGTGCTTATGCCACTGAACTGTCTTCCCAACTCCAATTTTAGTAATTTAAAAGTTCAGTTTTCTTTGGTAAATGATGTCAAATCCAGATTTTGTGGTCCAAGATAAAGCACGATTAATGTGGCTTCATTCTGTCATCTCAAATTCGGAGGGGCTGGAGGTCTAATGTCATGGTTTGTGTCTAGCTGTCCCCTCAAAGCCTCATGTAAGTTATGGGGTAGATGAGGCTGGCCCAGTAAGTGGCTCGAGGGGTGGGGCCCGAGGGGGGCGGGGCCAGAGGGGGCGGGGCCAGAGGGGCAGGGCCAGAGGGGCGGGGCCAGAGAGGTGCCAAACATTAAACTGGCTAGTCTGTGCTTTCTCAGAGAGGTGGAGAGGGTCATCCTGGACAGGGCAGCACCCCAGCCTCTCCTCCAGTGTCTTGAAACCTCCAGTAACTGAGCTAAATAAATCTTTCCTCCCCTCATTTTGAGTGTCGGGTATTTGTCCCAGCAATGAGAGAAGAGTAAGTAGAGTAGCTAATGCATCCAGGTTAGTAGATAAACACGAGCCTTCAGTGTGTGAGTGTGTGAGTTTCTGGGTTCTACTTCCAGCAAAGATCACACACACACACACACACGTTTGTGTTGTGTAGCGGCACCATTCAAGGATTGTGCCCGAGCTCTCTGTGTCTCCGTTACTTATGAGTACACTGAAAATGAAAGTGATATGGAGTCCCACCTCCTTAAATTTGAACACAATAAGCTTGTGATGGGGGAGTCACTTTAAACACATGTATTCCATCACTGTTACAGCCTTTTCAAGAGATTCTAGAGGCTGTCTTTCATGAGTGTCTTTAGTTACGCTGACACGGATGCCCTAGTTGATTCAAAATTTTTCCCTTTCATGACCATTTTAATTTGGGGGATGAGCTAGAAATCACAGTGTCAGAGCTCATGATCCGGTGGAAGAGGATGAACACTACTGTTCTGAGGAGTCTGCTTTGCTGTCGCATTGTACTGAGCGCACGCATCATCCATATGTTTGATCAGACCTCGTAAATCCACTCAGGAAAGAAGACTTCCAGAACTGCTTTCGACAATAGCAAGAGTGGTGGGATAAATGTGTTTGTAGTGAGGAGGGATTGCCCTGCAAGGAATTAGTGGTGAAGTGTTTTTAACTATAATTTTAAAAATTTAAGCACACACTGTAGTTTTTGATTGGCCCTTGCATCTTTCTTCTCTTAGACAAAGAGTTGAGACCACATTTTATAAAGCGTAATTCCAGAGTTTTTTTGACAGACAAACGCTATGGAAAAGCAGTGCCACCAAGATACCGGCCAGGAGAGTGAGGTGTGGAACAGAATGCAACCTGCAAGCCCAATAACCTGCTTTTGAAAATAACTCACAGAAGATGCAACTCTACTATTACTATCCAGCATGACATAATGAAAACTAGCTTTAAGTTGATAGTCGTTCACCCTGAAAATTTGCTCTCTTCCAGAAATGCCCTTTAAAGGTTTTATCACCAGAAATGGGCTGAGCTTTGCTGCACTAAGCCAGGCCTCCCACTAACCATCTGAAAACTTGTGCCCTGAAAATAGCAAACTTTCACTCTGAGGTCAAAAAGGATCTAGCTCATGGCATGGTGTGGAAAATGCAGCTCCGGGGCAGACCTCACGTCACAATCCGATCAGTACTGCATATTTCAAGCTGGAAAGAGAACTTTTGAAAGTGATAAGAAGTCTTATTAAGAGCCAGTAAGAATAATGGCTACGATAATAAGAGCTAATATTTCTAAGCACTTGTAGTCAAGCCTAAATCTAAATAGCCTTTAGTAGATCTTGTGATAAGTATATAATAACAGATGAGAAAAATTCAGCTCAATAACTTGAATGAGTTTATTTAGCTGTTATGTGAACAAACTGGGCTTTCAATCTTTGTCTGAATTAAAAACTCGGGGAGCAATCTTTGCCTTCCTAAATGATAGCAAGATAAGAAAAAGATAAATCTCTCTTCCTAAAGGAATTATCTTTTCCCAGGAGATGTTTAATTGAGATTAACTGTGCTATTCTGACCATCAGAACACCCAAAAATACTCACCAAGGTGGCTCCTTGCTATTTACTACGTGGATGGCAACATCCGTCAGGTGGATGGCTAGTGGGAAGCCTGGTTAGTGCAATAAAACTTGGTCCATTTCTGGGGATAGAAACCTTTAAAGGACTTGGCTGGGAAGAGAGCAACAAAAAGCCCAGGGGAGTCTAGACAGAACTTGCTGTTGGACTCTTTGTAGGACCATCAAAGACAGGTAGGATGAGAGAGCAGGTCGCCTGAGAAATGAATACTTAAGGGAAGAAGACTCTGACCGTAGCTGTGCCCAGCAACATAGAGAGTGTGGAGGAAGACCCAATCACATCTGCCACTCGTTTCATCCTTTGGACTTCTGTTAGAGCTGGGAAAATGAGATATTGTTGATATTACATCTGAGTGGGCTAATAAACAGATATGATTAAAGAAAAAGTATTTTAAATATGATTATCTTTTAAGAAGACTAGTCAATGTTAATGTAAATTGTTGACTTAGGAGATATTTTCATTTATTAACAAAATATTTATTGAATGGTTATTACAGAAGTTGGATACATATCAATTAATACATTTAATTTAATACAGTAAATTTTTCTATGCAAAAGATTAGTAACGTAAAGGCAAGCATCAAATTACATGTTTTAAATGATTTTCATGTATTAAATTGAATTTACAGGCACAAAATGTTTAAATTTTGAAAAAAATATTTTCTTATTTCTTTATTTGGTAGAGGGTTTCCCTACACAGTTCACACTCATTGTTGATCCTCCTGTCTTAGCCTGCTCAGTACTGGGATTACAGGTGTGTGCCATCACACCTGGTTCTTGCACTTGCCAAGCAGGAGCTTAGGCCACTGAGCTCTCTCCCTGGGGTCCCAAAATTTTTAGAAGTATAAAAAAGCATTCCATCTTTAAAACTTCTTTCAGTGATTTTGTTGTTCAACATCTGCTTTAAACCTTTACATAAATATTGTGTGAGGAAAAAAATTTAATTTTCTTCATAAGAATAGCTACTGACTTAAAAGAAAAACTTGTTCAGATGGTCCCATTTGTTAGGATGGGGAAGGGGAAATTAGGACTTTTATCTCAGCTCAGCTATATCTCCTAATCTTTCTTATCTCTTCTTCTTACCTCACTATTTATCTCAAGAACTCTCATCTCTATAGGGAAAAAATCCTCAATATTCATATCTGTAGCTAACAGTTGCCTGGTTTTATAGCTCTGAACCAAAATCAATATATCACATACTCAAAATGTGAAGTGTTTCTATTATCTTTCCAGGTAACTATTCCTCTGTACAGCTACACATCTTAGACTTTCACTGACATTGTACCATATAACTTTTCAGAAATGTGTAGAGAATTTCTGGAAAAAAGGATATATTTAAAGAGAGCACAGTAATTAATATAATTACTGTTTTTATATTTATGGCATTAAAGAAACATGGAGACTGTGACCCATTAATGGTTATGAAACCTGTTTAGGATTACAACAGGCATTTTAAATGCAAAGAATAGAGTAGTATTTAACAGAAAATTTCAAAATGTGTTGAACTAAGTAAGTTTCATTCCATGCATATAGTTTTTGTGTGGCTGAGCTGCAGTGCAAGATTACTTCCTATCCTGAATCACATTTAATATTTTGAAAGCTACAGATATTTGATGGGACAGATGCAAAAGTTTAGGAACTTTTCTGAATTTAATCATGATTTGCTTTTCTTCCAAATGAGAAAGGTATGCAATAAAAAATGGAAACATATTATATTAATATCTACAAGAGGCTATTTTAAACTACTCTGATTTGTTCTGCAACCTGTGCTATATACAAAATAAGAATTTATATTTCCAAAGATGGTGTAGTGATTCACCTTAAGACAACAACACCAAAACTTGCTGAGCAATTCCCTTCATTTAAAACATACAAAAGAATAGTAAATATATTTTCAAAAAAATTGTGCAGGGTGTGACAGATAATGTCTAGGATAAATTTGTAACTATAATATACTTAGCATTGCTAAGTAGCACGCTTCCATCAAGTTCCTGAGAGAGTTATGTTGATTTCTTAAGTATGCTTCTTCCTCAACAAATTAACTATCCAGCTTTCTAATACAATCCAAGGAGAAGAAATTTTGCATGACACACAAGCTTTAAAAGCTCTGATACAGGACAATGCTTATGAAATTAAAGTATTAATGGGGGCGAGATCATAAAAAATGCTTGTTAAAGTAATTGCTTTGTGATTTCAGTTAATAAGCTTTCTTCATGCCCTGTCATATTGGTGCTAATTACAGTATTTATAACTTTTCATGTTGGTGTTTAACTATTTGGAAGTGATACACTTTGAGTTCTGTACTCTGTGTAATATTTAAAAACTTTCAAATTATAGTAAAATAGAAAGGAAAAGGAACTATTTGGCTTAAATTTAGAGCTAGAGGGATGTTGTGATGATTGAAAAAAAGTTGAACAGTTACTTGTCAATGAACTCCTAAGCAAACAGGGCTTTCCTTCCTCAGGCATATTTCTACTGAAATTTATTCCATCTCATCCAACAAGTATTTATTGGTTCTCACTTAAGTAGCAAACACTATTATGTTCTCACTGCAGTTCCTTTGCAATGTGTCTATAATTAGGAAAAGAGATAGGTAGCTACATAGAAATCAAAGCAGAATATGCCAAGGGTCTTAGATGAAATTAGCAATCAAGCATTTCATCTAAGGAAGTTTATTCAAAGAGTAATAGCATGGGTTTTGACAGATAATAATAAATATCTCAAAGGGGTTATTGTATAGATTAGATGCAATAAATAGACAGTAGTGGAGATAATCTTCATAATTATTAATCTTTTTTATTTTTATGGAAGCTGCTATTTTTGTTTTTCAATATAGCTTCCTTAGGTCAGGATAATCAGAATTATACAGCTATCTTCATTTTGTCATTTTGATGTTCTTGTACTCATGGTGTTAATGAAATGATCAGATCAAATATTTTGAGTATAGCATGGTAGAGATTTGGTGCCTCCAGTGAACTGGAGGCAAGTGATAGTTGCCAGCATCATTTTTTCCCACATTCTACAAGGAATTCCTTTTTTAGGCTTGTTTGGATTTCCAAGAGGGGAAACACACTTGGGCGTAAAAATGCCTCTTTTACTTCCCCCAGAGACTTCATTTTCTGATGTAGCAATCTAATTCCTTTTATGGTCTGTGATGCTGTTTTTATTTTATTTTATTTTATTTTATTTTATTTTATTTTATTTTATGTATTTTGTGCAATGTCTCACTGCACCTTCCCAGTGATAGGATTACAGGCATGCAGTACCAAACTTAGACTCAGTGGCCAGCTCAGTGAGCCCAAGAGCAGGGCCAGCATGGCATGAGGTGCTGGAATGGAACTCTGGTCCCTGTGCTTGCCTAAGTAGATACTTAGTCCACGTGATGTCTTTATATGCTTCACAAAAAATAAATAACTGTATGTCATTTACAAGGCTTGTAAACCTTTGCAAACCCATTCTTTATTTTTGTTCTACACAAAGTCTAGCAAAGTAGATTCTATAAAGATTTCTGGTTGTCAAGATAAAGTCAATACATTATTATTATTTTTTTGCCATGACTTTGTACTCCCTTCAGATTCTACACAGGGTGATAAATTTGCCTTGCAAGTCCTTCTGTGAATCAGTGCAAGAACAAGGACAGAGTTTTGTCTCTCCATAGTTTATTGCGATTATGTTAGAAATTGTTGGTGTCTTTCAGTGAACGAACTATTTTTAATATATTCAGATTAGCTAGTGGTAGGCCTTGAAAATACACAGATATTTTTTCATTTGAAGCCAAAAAGAACATATTATTCATTGCTATAAGTTCATGTGGTTCCATTTGAAGATCCTGTTAGTTTCCTCTGAAGGGAAAAAGCTCAGTGTCATTCAGAGAGGACAGTATTGGTAGAAAACTCATTCCAGATTCTCCACTCACTCTTCAGTTGCATGACTTTCCACAGCCTTCTTGATCCCTTAAAACCTCAGTGTTTCATCTGGAAAATAGCAGCAGCATTCAGTGACTTGTCTGAAGCTGCCTCTGAACTCTACAGTTCTCATATACTATAGCTAAAAGAATAAAATTAGAGTATTATAATTCATAAAATATGTAGCCTGTACAGAAGATAAGGTGAAGAAATTGAATTAGGAATTTCTCAAATGTATATTGAGCACTACGGTGTCCTCAAACTGTAATAAGTACTCTGTGTGTGTGTGTGTGTGTGTGTGTGTGTGTGTGTGTTGGGTATGGTGGGGTGGTAAGAATTCTAATTTTAAATTTGCTGAAGAGGATTCAGTATGTGCATGAATAACCCTCATGCTAGATACTGATAAGGACTCTTCACTTTTAGGAAATTACGAAGGCAATTGAACCACAATTCATTTTATCTTTTAAGTCAGCACTTGATATTCTGTGATAAATGGCTCAATCTACATTTACTTCAGAGTGAAAATAATTTTGTTGTGTATCAGCTATCACAATTTGTAAGCAAAAGCCTTGCCAAGTCCATGAGACTGGATGGGTGTACCTGTTTAAAAATATGTGATTAGACCAGAAATCTATTTTTGCTAGGTATTTGTTTCCTGAAGACAAATAAGCAAGCCTCAATCCCTGACTGATAATAATAATTTATAAAACAAGTGGTAGGGCTGAGGAGACAGATTAGAGTAAGGTGTTAATCAAATTCCCACTGGCATGCTTTTACAAGAAGGCAGCTAAGAAATGGATAGGTGGTGTCTGGGAGGACTGGGTTTTGTTAGGCAATATTTTAACTCTGATTAATGATACTAGCAAGAAACATTTTCTAATCCAATACAGTATATGAGAAATGCATATCTTCACACAAACTCCTTGCATTTCTGAAGCAGCACCTAAGTAGATCCATGCAGTGCAGGCTTTGATTCTTCTTACATAGTCAGTGATAATTTTTTAGAAAAATTATAAATATAACTTCTTGATTCAGCACAGTATAATAATGTTAAGGTAGTTTGTTACAGAAAGAAACAGATGATTTTTTAAAAAATATGTGGGTATTTACTTCCTGATTCATGTATTAGGTGGAGGAAGGTAGAAGGGCTTGCCTTAGTAGAGATTTTATTCTTTCAGGCATCAATAGATTATTGAAGGCTTTTTGTTTCCTAGGAAGAGAGGGATATGAACAAATTGATGTTCAGAAAAGGTAACCTGGAATGAGTAAGAATGGGAAAACAATTTAACAGAATGTTAACTTCATTGATTTCTCTATACTAAGGCAAAGAGTGTACAACTCAGCAGCCAGCAGGATTTGGTGACCAGTTAAATTTGAGGACTGAAAGGAGGGATAATCCCAAGTGCTGGTCTGGGCCCTGTGAAGAGGACAAGTTCAATGATCAAACCTGGATGCGTTAAAGAAAAATCCATTTTCTACTGAGTTGTGCTTAGAAGACAAAGGGAAGAAGCAATAACTTCATTATTTTTGCATCATTTTTATTTTTAAATATTGCAAAGCTACAGAAAAGTGCGAGGATTTGATGTTCTTTCTTAACTTTACCAGCTCCTGACACCTTGCCGCGGGTGTCTGTGTGCTCGGCTCTCTCTCTCTTCCTATGGTACTTCTTCCCAAATATTTTTTTTGCATCTGTCTTCTACATAGCCAAAGTTCAACTATTGTTGTCTAAAATTTTAATTCTTTGTATTATTGTTTAATATGCAGTTATATGTAATTCCTAGTATCCCCATTAATAATATCATTTATAATTTTTTTGTGTGGAAGAATATACTATGAGTCTGGTTGTATAATACAATGGTACAGTTATAGAATTGAGACTTACTCACTAGTGGAAAACTGATTATTATTAAGCCAATAGTATATAGTTAAACCTTGTATCACAGACTTTATTCGTTCTGTGATTCTGGGGAAGGTGGCTGTGATTGTGAGCAGATGCAAATTTTGCTAGGTTCTTCTGTTTAGCAACCAAATTGTTCACAAACAGAAGGGTTCATGAATCAAGATATTACTGGATATAGGTGTGATAATTCTGGGAAGAAATTGTAAGAGTTCGCTTGAAGACAGGACCTTGTGGCATCTTTAGCGTAACTATTATCAAAGTTTATACTCAGTATTTTCTGGATTTTAGCAAAAACAATATTTTGACTAGTGTTAGATCATTTATGAATTATAAGTATTATATAATAGTTAATATTCTAACAAATAAAAGGAAGTAGAATTGATTTTCCAGTTCCAAGTCATACAGACTTTCTACTCTAATACAATGATGATAGGTGTGTATAGTGACTTAGTTTTGAAAAATACCTTAATGTGCCTAATTGAGTTTTCCAAAAATGCTTGCATTCAGCAAGGGGACTTGTGAGTTTTCCATCAAAGGGCCAAGTGTCCATAGTGTTTAGTAAGGTTATGTCATGGAAAAATGAGCATCTTAGCTTCCTTTTAAGTGGAGATGTGTAATATGATTGATAAGATCTGATCACTATTTTACTTACTATGTGATATTATATGACAGAGATTTAAAGCAGCTGGAACTGGAGATGTTTCGTCTCATTCGGCTTAGAGTCTCAAAGATATGGCTATTTTTTCTACATTTTCTCTCTCTCTCCCCCTGTCTCCCTCCCTCCCTCTTTCCTTTTCTCACTGTTTTACTGCTTCCTTTCAGAAATGTTTTTTTTTTTTTTCCCCTCAAGGGTTACTCTACACACCATCTTTGAGACAAAAATGCTGAGCTCGGCCTCACGTGTTCATTTAAACGCTCACTCAAGCCACATGTGTAATAATGTCACCAGGCTCACTGATCAGAATCATCCTTGAAGGGGTGATATAGTACATTTTTTTCAAAACAAGGTCAGTCCCATCTGTTAATGTTGGTTTGGATGCACTGAGGAGCAGTGGTTACATCTGTAAAAGAGGAACCAGAAGCAGGAGGAAGGTGAAGGTGACTCTTGTATGTAACTCATTGATTAGCGCCAGATTTTAAGATATATTTTCTACCTGATGTCTAGCTCTGCATTTTAGGTGAGAATATATAGCTTCACCAAACTTAGAATCTCTATTATGAGCCTCAGTTTCATTTGTGTGTAAATATTGTCCTTAAAAAATCCAGGTAAAACTTTAGAAAATTCAAAGAGGAGTATCAATGATGAAATTAGATTAGATAATGAGAACAACTAGTCCTCTCTTTCATTTTTTGAAATTGATCACCTGTATCTAGTGAGGCATGAAAGCATTGCCATAGGGAACACAAATCATCAGCTTCTAATCCCTAGTCATACAGCTTCCTCGAAAGTCAATCATATCTTGTCCTCTCCTTTGTACATTCAGAGACATTCTGGTAGCCATAAGCATCATAAATCTAAATATTGGTGCTTCATACACTACTTCTCACCATTTAGTAACATAGGATTCTTATTCTTCTACTCTTTTTAAAAGAATTTCCATAGGAATACAACTACATATGTGTGTAGCAGTATCCCATAATGCACCTGCACGATAATTCATCCAACTGTTCTCCTCCTCATAGACTTGAAGTATATACTAACTGTCGAAACAAGGCTTTAAAATGCTGTGAAATGCAACAGAACTCCCAAAATCTTTAGATTAATTACATAAAACATCACAAGGTAAAGGCATTAGCTTGTTATGCCTTTTTATAAATGTAACCTTTGTGTTCTATTTTAGTGTACTTGTGTGTTTCTGTCTTCTTCCATTTGTGTAAGTTTTGTTCTCTCTGCAAAGATGCCTCTAATTTCCAGTTCTTTTTCTGTCTCTTCTGTTTGTGGATGTGCTGGACAATTTCAGCGTGGAATTGTGGGAAGCATGCTGAGCAGGAGTTTGACTCAACTCTGCTTCTGTCATTCACCAGATCTCATAATGTTTTACATCTCCAATGTTTTCTTTGTGAAGCTACATTATCAAGCTACGTAGTCTTTATTACCCTCTTTTCTATCATTTTGTGCATTCATTCTTTCATTTGTTTATCCACATGTTAGTCCTCACCTAAAAAAGTTGTTGAGCATCTTCTATGTAGCAAACCTCGCAGGAAGCACTAGGAAGACTATGGGATATTGTAAACTAAATGAATTTTTTCTTGACTCAGTGTAGTGGAGAATACAGAAACAAGTAAATACTTAACATATAATTATTCTTGTTAAACAATTTTAAGTTTCTGTTCTCTAGCATTAAAAAATGAAGTAAAAGGACATTTAAAGCATATGCCACCTTTAAATGTTTTAAAAATTGTAAATGAATTAAATTTTTAAGGATCATTTACTGTCAAGGAAATAAAATAATTTCAGATTATATTATTTCAAAAGGAAAAGTTCTTCAGATTTTTCACAACAGGTTACTATTTAAATGACTTTAAGCTTCCATTCATACCTGTAATTCACAGATGCAGTCCCTTTGGGAAGAAGATGCATGTGTCATCCTTACTGTGAGGGACACAAGGTGGCCGAGGAAAGAGTCAAATCAGGGATAGGCAGGAAAGAGACTTTGTCTGTCACTGAGGAAAGCGATGGTGAGAACGTAAGGTCTGGAGCTCACTTAGGTCCCTCACTTAGGCTACATAGAGCTGGGGGCAAGAAGCCAGAGTCGTAAAGAAAAAAATCACCACCTTTATGGGAATAATAAAATGTAATGCCTCCTTGGAGTCCTGCTCCTTTTCAAAATAAATATGAGGAATTTGTTCAGAGCTATTTGTGTGGTTCTGTTCTACCCACCCTGTGCTGCAAACTCATATTAAATGCTTTAAGTGACATTTTAAGTGATATTTAATTGGAAAATTAACATTGATATTTCAAAAACAATGTAATTTACAGGAAGATGTTTTGATGATGAAAATGGGAGTGAGATGTCATTTACTAGCCTAATGTGAATGTTGCTCACATTCCAGCTGGTTTTGTGTTGTTGGTGGTTTCCTACTGCACTTTCTTTTTCTTCGAAGAAAAGGGAAGTACTTTTGCTAGGTCAAGGAGGAGGACTATCTGCATTTCTGTGGGTAACACGGTTAATCAAAATAAAATGAATATATATTCACCCATATATACAGTTCTGAAACAAAAATTAAAATTGCTTTGATGTTTTGAATATCTAAAGAATACTTACTAGAGAGGTCTGAGTCATATTAAAAGAAAGCACATGAGCTTTAGTTTTGTCCTCTGTAAAGTATAAATAAGAACAGTAGTGTGAATATAAACATGATAGAATTATTTTAAGAAATAAATAAAATAATGAGTTTAACATTCAGGATTTGCCTAGCACATGATTAGTGTTCAATTCTTATTTGACATCAGTAGGTGATTTTTGTTTATTTATTTATTTATTTTTTGATACAGGATCTCACCACACAGTTTGGACTCATAACAATTCTCCTGCTTCAGCCTCCCCAGGGCTGGGATTACAGGCATATGCCACCACATTCAGTGTCGAGTCTCGCACAGCACACCCTCAGAATCTTGTGCTTTCCAGGCAGGCACTTAGAACATCGAGCTACCCTCTCTAGCCAGCAGGTGCTTTTTCAATGTCCAATGTGAGTAATATAAATGGTTTCAGGGCAGTGAAAAAAAATAGATACAATTAATAAATAAATACAACTTTCAAGATTTGCATAGTTAAAAGTAGTAGTATTGCATTCTTCTGTTAAGAATAGCTGAAAGAATTATTTTTTTGTGGTTGCTTTCTAAAGAATCAATGCTCCATTATCTCTGCCCAAAGGAGGTATGGCAGTTCTGAGAAAAGTAGATAATTTCTACACTTCAGTTTGAATTAAATTAAGTGTAATTGATCAAACTTAGTTAAATATTTTTGGATGTGTTCTACTACTTTGGTGCCCTTTATTTTTTTACGTTTATTTTTTTCATGGAACCAGGGGTTGAACTCAGGCCCTTGCGCTTGCCAGGCAAGTGCTTATTCTACTCAGCCATCTCCCCAGTCCTTGGTGCCCTTTAAATGTCAGCTTTAAATATGCCCCGCAACAGTCAAGCCTCATTTGCATAGGTCCACTTACCACACAGCTTCAGCTCTTTCTCATCATAGCAGATAGTAGGACCAGGGTGCTTCTTAGACTCAGGGAGCAGCCACAAACTTAGCTATAAAAAAATTCAACCCAAAGTATCTACTGCAAGTGGCTTTCCTTTTTAAAAAGTTTTAACTGACAAATAATTGAACATAGCCATGGGATATGATGTGATATTTTGATAGGTGTATACATTATGGGATGATCAAATCTGGCTAATTCAATCATCATTTTTCAAATTTCTATCCTTTCCTATTATAAGAACACAAAAAAGCTTCTCTTTTAGCTACTTAGAGGTGTATGTGTTATTAATTCAATAGACCTTTGCCTGAGCTGGACTTTACCCAGTCGCACCTTTTTCTCCCAACCACTAGCCCAGTGAGCTCCTTTTTTTGGTTTTGTTTTGTTTTGTTTTCCATTCTCAGTCCTGCAGGGAAAAGAGCAGCATAAAATATCCCTCCAGAGACCCTTCTCCACCTCAAACGACCATATGGGTTTAATGTATAATGCATGAGAAGCTGCGTGAGCTGCAGAGGATTCAAACAGGAGCCTTCCAGGCTGGGCTCAGGAGGCAATCTTTAATAATAATTAGAAAATCCAACAGCATCTTACTGTTGTTCTAGTCATTTCATTGCCAAGTAATAACTCTGGCTCTAGGAGTGCCAGAGAGTTACAGATTGCTATAATACAATCTTCCCGACACAATTATTGTGCAAATGCACTTATTTATTGGTCATGGGCTCATTGTCCTCTGAATTTCCTACTTAGGTTTGATGGAAATCTACAGATACCTTTTTGACAAGAGCTGTATCATTAAGGTCTCAAGGCAGAGACAAAATAATGTGAAATGCAATTTGGATGTTAAGTTTTCTGTAGCTTAATATTAAGGAACTCATGGGAGGGGCAGAACAAGCCCAGACTTCAGCGTGGTCCTGCTGCTTGTGATGCCAGCTTTTGGAGGATGCTTTCTCTTCTGGCCTAGGAATATTTGAAACTGAGATAGGTAGACTTTTTATTTTTTCACCATATATAACATATTTTCTTGTAATTGGAGGTCTTTCAAATAACCACGACAAAGTAGTAGAATGTACAAATATTTATTGCATACTTGCTATGTGTTAGGAGCTCTTAATTAACGACAAAAAAAGGAAGAGCTGTCCTCCCAGTGAGCCAGTGTCCGTCCGCAAGGATAATCTGCAATTCTGGAAAGCTTTGCAGGAGATGCATTCTTTATTTGAAGGAGCTGATCCAGAAGTCTGTAGAGGTTTGCAAGACTGACGAATGAGTGCAAGGGACTGTCCGTCTCATTTGCTGAGTTCTTGCCAGTGTTCTTTGGGTACTGCATGAAGAAAAATATGAACATCCTTACCTCATCAGGCTCTAGAACAGAATTGATACACTCATAGAAACACAAAGGATAGGAGAGTGAAATATGTACATATATATTTAAAATTATAAAATGATATAAAATGAATATAAATAATATAAATAATATTAATATAAAGAATATTGAGTCTGGGCATGGTGGTGTGCACCTGTAATTTCAGCACTGGGGAGGCTGAAAACAGGAGGATTCCTGCAAGTCTGAGCTGTGTAGTGAGATCCTGCACAAAATACACAAAAAACCCCTAAAAATGAATACATAACGTTGATACAAATTATAAAATGATATAATTTGATATCATTTCTTTAATAGGGGAGAAAAATTTGAAGCTACAAATTACAGAAGCATTTACTTTAATCTGATGTCAGGCTACACGGTAGATAGGGTGAGCCTCTTATTTTGGATGTGAGAGAAGTTAGGACCAGGTTATCAGCAACACATCTAACATACGGGTTCTACCAACAGACTTTCAGCCTCTTTCTAAGGATTGGTGGAGAGCTCCCTATTTTCTTTTGCGAACTGTCCCTGTGCTGAGTGGATTTAATTATTATTCAACTTCTATTTAATTTTTTTTTACCAAATGTGCCACTTATTGTTCTTTGCTCAGCTTTTCAGAGGCAAATTATAAAATAATGCAATACCTTATTTAATCTCAAATGCAATTAAGTCAACTTGTTTAGCATTTAACTTTTATAGGAAAAGCATTTTGATACTGTAGCACAAATCAATAGAGGGGAATTTATTGGTCATATTAGAAAGATTGACGTTTTATGTAGAGTACTTAAAATATAGTACTAGAAGTTAATTTCCTATATGTAAAAAGTGATTGTAAAAATAATGGAGTAAATTGCATGATAATACTTTTGTGACATAGCAATAGGGAAATTCTTTGAACTTTTACGTTGTAAAGCACTAGAAGAAAATTGAATACATTTTTATGACAAATAAGTGTATGTTTAAGGAAGGACATCACAGAGATAATGCACAGATAACATAATGGTTGAAGGAAGAAAATGTAAAAAACGGACAGAAGTTCCAAAAAATGCACACAAATCTGAAAGTCAGCTTCAGTAAAGGAACACCAAGAAGTTAACAGAGATGCTAAAATTTATTTGCCATGCAGAAAATGCAAAGCAGAAGAACAATGATGTGTTATTTTATATATGTACTCCCAGGGATAAGTAACAAGCTAAGTAATGCCAATTTGGAAGGGTTATACATATACAGAAATTCACGTCTATTGCTGGTGGAGGATGTAACTATTCAGAAAAGCATACACTGACTTGATTAAAATAAAAATTTCCCATTCTCATGTCTAAACTACTCCTTTCCATAAAAGATATCTCAAGAAGGGTGTAAAAAATCCACTAAGGCGCATATACAAGGATGCTAATTCTTGCATTATTTATAGTGGCTGGAGTTGTGCCTACCATGGCTAGCAGAGAAAATAATAGGATTCAGTAGCTGCGTACCATGGAGTAATATGTAGTGGTAGAAACAATGAATCATGTTCATGCAGAAGTACAAATGGAACTTAAAAACCCATTGCTCAGTGAAATAAGATAATACTTGGAATGCACACAAAAGCTATTTATCTGAATAAATTCATATATTGAAATTCATTATGTATTCATTCAACCCAAACATCACATTTTTGCCCACGTAAGACACAGAAGAAAAATGAAGCATATTGAATATAATGGAATGAGTCTACAGATTGAATCATGAATAGGGTGGAGGAAAGGGAATAACACAAATAAAGCAAGAGGGTCCTTTGTAAATAGCCCAATGAAAATCCTGTGCCATGAGCTAAGGAGCGTGATCAACCCGACTCTCTGCTCCTGAAGAGTAAGGGAAAGAGAGACATCATAACTGTGACCTTGACAGAGTCTAAGGGGCTTTTCAATCATGCAAGAAATCCTAAGTGTGTTTATCATCAGTGACTTTTTAATAGTCTAAATATTTGATGTTAGAATACTACATATGAATATAGAAAACACTTGAAATTTTTTTTTGGGAGGGCGGAACCGGGGATTGAACTCAGACCCTTGCGCTTGCCAGGGAAGCACTTATTCCACTAAGCCATCTCCCCGGCCATTTGAAATTATTAAAAATGTTACCCTAATAGAATATTCAGGTTAATAATGCACTTGTAAAAACTACTATATTTGAGAAGAACACAAATACAAAGCTTGTTTATAAAATCTTGAATATGTAGTCATAGGTAATCTTATCTGGGGAACTCCCATTTTTTGATTGCTATGTCTACTTCCTATTATGTTATATGTAACAAGCCAAACACAATAGCTTTCTTTATAATCCATTATTATTATTATTATTATTGCTGTTTTCTTTGAAACCATAAGGAGTGCAGCCATTTCTGAATTGCTTCCTATTCTGGAGCACCAATGCGTGCTGCTAGGGAGCTGGCGGCATGGACGTAGGCAGGATGTAGGGAGAATGACTCAGGGCAGCCGCACAATATTCCAGCCCCGGGCTTGATACAATGTTCTGGAGTCACTGTCCTGTTAGCAGTAAACCTCTTGCGTTCATTATGCATAGGTCTCTCAACTTATATAGGTAGTCCAACACAGATAGCTGCGAAATTCAATATATAAACAAAGCTTCACTAAGTGTCTCTTATATGCTAAAACTGGCAACTCAAAGGCAAATCAGCACTATTCCTCCCTAGTCCAGGAGCTTACCCAAACAAGGGAAACCCATGTAGCAACACCAACACAGGAAAATGTGTATTTACAGCTATGAAAGCTTTCTTCAGATAGACATAGATTCTATTTGAAAAGTTTAGAATTTGCAGATGAACAAAGGAGTTCAAATGTGTCTTCCTCCTTAAGACATAGAATTGAATACATACAATTACTGGGTTTAAAGAATGGCAGATGTGTATCATTCATATTCTGATATGTTCCACAATTTCTTTTTGAAATAACAGTGTGATTTCTAGCAGAAAGTTCTGAAACCTCAAGCTATTTAGCTTCTGCTTTTAAATGAAATGGTCCTTTGGGTTGCAAGAAAGAAAACTGGGTCCAGTTTCAGTAACTTTGATGATTAACATCTTCAATAACTTCATTTTAATTTTGTTGTATTTTTAATCCCTCATTTAAAAATTTTTTCTCCTCTTTCATATTCATGTAAGTTGATTTTCTAAGCTTTCCTTTGCAAAGTCTTTCTTCTGAGTTCGGATTATTACAAATGGAAAGACTGGTTTAGGCTTCCCCGTGAACTTGCACCACTTAATTCTCACACTTCTAGCATTCTAGCTGAAGAACTGGAAGGTGGACAGTGGTAGAGAGCTCACAGCTTTTCTTGCATGCTATTCTAGTGTTAAATTTTAAAGGCACTGAAATGTCTCTAAAAAAATTGTATTATATCTGTAGTTTACTTGGAATATACATTTTAATTTAACTACACATTTCTTCTTAATAGAAACAAAAGTAATTTTTATCTCAGAAAGACCAAATGGAAATATGATGCTAATCCTTACTGAGCCGTTTGGGTACAAAACAGATGACATATTTGCACCTCATCCTTCTAAACATTTTTTTTTTTTTTACTTTGTACTATGTTAGCTAAGCTATTTAACATTTTCAATATTTTACACATTAACGTTCTTAAGGTATAACTTATTAACAATGCACATTTATGCTGATTTTTATTTGTTGCTGAAAATCTGCATTTCTCCTGGCCTCATGTACTTTAAGAATGAGGGTAAAATAAAGGCATTTTCAAGTTTTTAAAAAGGTAAAAACTAAGAAATGTGTTTTCACCACACAGATTTAAAAATACTATCTCAACTTAAAGGACACTTTCATTTTATGCATAACAATGTGCTGGCTGTTTTGTTCTTTAAAAGTGTTGCTTCCTGTCTTCTAGTCTTTACACTTCCTAACAGGAATAGTTACGTCTATTTACATCTTTACTCCTTTTTGTATTGTTACTTTTTCTTTCTTTTTTTTTTTTTGGAGGTTTTTTTTTTAACTTTACCCTTTCATTTTTTTTTGTCACTGAAAGTCAACAGTCATCACACACAACTTAAAGGAGTAGAGGCTTCTTTTAGTTCATATTTTCATTTCATAGTTGGATGACTTCAAGACAAGGACATGGCAGGAAGAACCTTTTGGAAGAAAGCTGCTCCTCGAGTCCTTCCTGTTGTCCTGACTCACAACGGTTGGCAACATTTTCATGCTGATGTTTTTGACAACCAACCTCTTCTTGACTAAAAATTTACAGACACCAGCTTTACAAACACAAGTTGTACAGTCCCCAGTGCTAGAGCAGCTTCCTTTCTGGCTGTGAGCAAAATTTTTCAAAATTTTCACCTCTGTGTTTTGATCCTGCTTGTTAATGTACAGATGATCAAAGCCCCCAGCAATACCCATATCACAGCCTCGGTGCTGAATGGCCTTGAAATTTGCTCTGCCGAATTAATTAATCTATGGACCTTAGGCTATAACCTGCTATAGCATAAGACACATTGTCTCAAGTCTAACTGCCAGTGCAGTCCTTATTTCTGATTGAAACCTCATGAGCCTCATATTTACAGTATACTTAGTGAATTTTTTTTTATCTTTCTGAACTGACCTCCAACCAGAAAATCCCTTCAAACGCAATTTATTGCATTCAATGGCTTCCTTGTTTGGTCTTTCCAAACTTTTCTGTATTCCACCTGTGAAGCAGTTCCAAAAGCTTCTGAGTCACAATGTCAGCACATTCATAGAATCTATCCCAGCTTTAGTACCAGAATCAGCTCTAGTTGCCTTCTTGTCACTGAGACACAGTACCTGGCATCTGGTACTGTGGCAACTTAAAGGAAGAGAAGTTTAATTCAGCTCATATTTTCAGTCCAAGGTTGGCTGACTCTAAGGCAGGAAGGGCATGGTGGGGGATCTTGGTAGAGGAGAGCTGCTCAGGGCACAGCGGCAGGGAGCATAGCAAAGGAAGGAGTTGGAGAAATAGCTCCACCCTCCAGACTATAGCTTCTGGGATGGGCCGGTCCTGACTAGGTCCCACTTCCCAGCAGTGCATTGAGCTTCGACCCAGGACCCAACCAGCTCCTTGAAGCCTGCCTATAGGAACAGCAGGATTTAGGGCAACATTGGTGATGCAAACTAGAACATCAAGTTTTCAACAATTTAAGTTTGATTTGTCTCAGCAGGTTTTTTTTTCATACTTAAGCCATTTGAGGATTTAAATTTTTTG
>NDGN011381530.1:0-10533 GCA_002564285.1 Tympanoctomys barrerae | reverse complement strand
ACTCACCGGACCTGGGCTAGAACTGGGTCTGGGGGTTCCCGGAATGCGGCAGAAATTCCTACTAAGTGGGTGGGGTGGGGGAGGTGCTGCAGACTGGTGGGGCGCGTCCCAAGGG
The DNA here is from genome assembly GCA_002564285.1 of Tympanoctomys barrerae. Lineage (NCBI taxonomy): Eukaryota > Metazoa > Chordata > Mammalia > Rodentia > Octodontidae > Tympanoctomys > Tympanoctomys barrerae. The sequence goes on along the minus strand of NDGN011381530.1, from coordinate 10,418 downwards.
GTTGGAAGAGGGTCTCACCCACACTGCGCCTGGGCTGGGATCAGTAGTCTATGGTTGTAATTCTTGCAAATTCCACTATTTTTAATTCTGCACATACACAACTGATAGTGTCATTTTGTTTTGCAGAATAATTCAGAGTTACATTTTACGAGAAGAATCTGGCACCCTTTCTTCAGAGGCATCTGATTTTAACAAGGTCCATTTAAGTAGACGAGGCGGCATTATGGCCTCTTTGTATACATCCCACCCTGCTGACAGTGGATTAACCCTGGAACTGTCTTTAGAAATCAACCGGAAATTACAGGCTGTTTTAGAGGATACCTTACTAAAAAATATTACTTTGAAGGTATTTATACTTTTCATTCACTTCCCAGTAGGCAGTTGTGGTGACGGTGCCCCTGTCCTGGTCTCTTCTCGCACTTGGGCAAACAGCTGACCTGCCCGTGGACACAAGCCTAGTGCTTTTCTCTTTTGAAAAGTATAATTTTTAAAGTTAAATAAGTTTAGTATTATGTAGATACCAAGGTGAATTGTGTACTTTGGATGGATGGCCTTTGGCATACATTATACTTATGGTTAATTGCCAAGACATAATTTTATAATATTGTAGCATTTTAATGCATTGTGCTGCTTTTATTTTTTGCACCTGTTATCTGGTCCAGAATTCTATTTTTGCTGCATATAGGTCTTGATAATAATGAGTTTTTGAGAAAATATTTAAATCTATTAAGTAATCATTGTATGTACAAAAAGTTTTTTATGGCTGCAATAAAAAGATTAAACATGACTTTGAAATGGACTGGCGTACTTTACCATAAATAGCTGGTAGCTTATCTCAGCATTTACAACAAATTAACTCTTTCACAAGCCAGACAAAAATTCAATTGGAATCTTTTTTATTGTACTCAATTCTCTTTTCTTTTTTCCCTAATTATTGAAGGAAAACCTACAAACCCTTGGAACAGAAATAGAACGTCTTATTAAACACCAGCATGAACCAGAGCAAAGAATAAAAAAGCCCTAAAACAAAGAGGCAAAAGCCACATGGGAGCAGCCACTAACCAGGATTCTTGGAAACTTCCCTGCTTTGTGTGTCATCTAGTCAAAAGTTTGTTTTGCTTCATTGTATAAAGAAGTATCCTTTTGTGCCTGGATGCATTGCTGTATGCAGTGTAAGAATGTTTTGGTTTTGATGAAATTTTGTTTTTATGTGGTTGCGACACAACAGCCTGTCATTGAATCTGAACAGCTTAATTTGCTCATTATCATGTGAAGTGCTGAACATTGCTACAAGGGCTTTAAAAATCTCTTCTCCACATTCTGTTTAAAATATATAATATCAGTAATGATTCATCTTAAAAATATGCATGGAAAGACCTATTAGTCATGCAGTAACTCACTATTTCTGTAATACCAAGAACACCATAGAGATGATAAGAATTCTTCCGCTTTGACTTCACTGCAGGGCACATGCCTTTAGTCCCAGTTCCTCAGGAGGCTGAGATGTGGTGATGGTTGGAGCCCAGGAGTTCAGGGCCAGCGTGGCCAACGTAGCAAAGCCTTATCTCAGAACAAAAACTGAAAAGCTGCACCTTTTTTATGTTTTGACACTCCAGTATAACATCTGGCTGTTTTTGAGGGATGCACTTAGTTCTTAAATCTTTCAGTTTTAATTTTAAGGAAAACTGAGCTTAATAGGAAAGATGGCTGTTGGTAATGATTGTGTGCTATATGTCTCTTGTGGGTTTTCCTTGTGTCTTAAGTACATTTTTTTCAGATTTGGTTTGTTTGTGTTAATCATTGAATTTTAAGTCTTTAGTTTCTTACAATGTTATTTTTAGTAACATACATGTTTAGAAAATTCCTGTGGACTTCAGTTCTGTTTTTAAAATGTGAAGTAGATTCAATCATTAGAACACAGAGATAAATACTTCTTTGAAATGGAAATACTTTAGCTTTACTGACATTTGTGAAAATAAAAATAATAGTGCTTATGATATTTATGAAGAACCTTTTTTTTTTCCCAAGAGAAACTACCATATGGTGCTTTCAGTCATTTCATTTGAGCATCATTCTTCACTATTGATGGTTAATTACCTATTACAGTACAGTGACCATACAGCTCCCCTAAATATGGTGTTTTATTATATTTATTTGTAGCATAGTTACTTGTATAGAACGAAGGGAATTTTAGAGCCTAGGTTTGGCATGTTCTTGGATTTTTATAATACTTCTTTAAGATATACACTTAAATCTTGCCATAACACCAGCATTGGGTTGAAGTTTTCTCACCTTTTATATTTCTCACCTACCACAGTTTCTTTCACATTGTATTCTGTTTAGATCACTTGGATACTAAGATACCTTGGCTCACATGCAGATACTGCAGCGAGCTTCATTTCTGTTTTAGATTCCCCACCCTGTAATTAAAAGACATAAACTTGGGGAAAGCCTTTAAAGAATCATATGGCCTCTTCAGTTGAGCTCATGGAGACAGTGTCTTTGAAATGTGTTTTAACTTTTTTTTTTTAAATCAACCTAACACTATTTAAAAAGATAGTTTACCATAATTAGGTGATTCTATGTAGTGTCTTTTTCTGTGTATAGAATTTTATGTTGTCATCCCAAAACAAGTTACTTCAGAGTAAAAATACACTTTCAAGATGTTTTATTTTTAAAGTAGATGTAAAAAGTATTAGTCTTTTTAAATATGTCTTGCTTTTTTATTAATAATTTATCAAAATAAAACAAGAGGGCAAGTGCAATAAAATCTGAGTTATTTTCCCATTTATTTTAGGCATGATGTTGAAACTCCAGAACTCTACTGGAGTAATAGTATAGAAAACATATTAAACCTTTTTAGGGTATCATGTGATACAAGTTTGTAAATTATAATTTTTTTCTCTTAAGACACAAAGTATATAATGGAGACCAAACAGTGATCAGATTGTCATGTCCTGTATGTGTGTGCTTCTAAAAGTGTGTATGTTTATTACAGACGAAGGAAAATTCACAGTATTAATATTTTTGCTGAGATCAGCTTGGAGAAGCTTAATGATAAAAGTTGTTGAGGAAAGTGGTCTTTTTTTTGTGTGTATACAGCTCAGACTTGTGATCCTGGAATTCTGAAAGTTATTAAAAGCCATATTTTGACTGTATTACATTTTTTTCTCATAAATTTAAGAAACTATAGAAAAGTTTTGAAGGGAATGCTTTCATTTTGCTCTTCACTGCCTGTGGATCAGAACTGAGCAAAATCGTGTACAAAAGTGTGCATCTGTCAGAGATGCCTGTTTGTGAACTGATTCACAAATAACTTCTAATGTGAGGATTTAGAGGGCCTTCAACATTACTATATTCGTGGAGAGAAAGATGGGGTGACAGCGATAAACCTGAGGCCCGTGGAGAAATTTGTTCAGTATGTTCATTGTTGTTGTCTACATCAAAGGCTCTTTTGGCTAGTTTTAGTCTTTGAGCAGGAAATGTTCTGTATTTGTGTACACACTTCATAGGTGTTCATTTGAAAGTGAGCATTTGGTGACTCCCTTTTTCCCATGCCACTTCAAACTTTAGTCTGCTAAAACAGTTTCAAGGATTGAAATGGTGGGGTTAAACAGAACAATGAGTTTGAACTTGAATGTTTTTTGTTTTGTTTTATATCTTTGTAACCACTTAAAGTGATTCAGAGTTTGATCATGTTATTTATATGCTTAATAAACACCTTGCAAACCTACCACTGTCAGGCACCAGACGGGGTACTGTGAAAACACCAAGGAGCAGTGTGCCTCTCGTCCTCCTGGGGCTGACAGTCCAGTGACTGTAGCTGGAGGCCCTGGCAGTGGGACTTCGGACCTGGATAGCTCCTGCCACCCCTCACGGGGTGGACGGAGATGAGGGGTCATCTAGCTGGCAAGTAAGGGCCCGGAAGGCTCATCCTGGTGCAAAGCTTCGGAAGCTGAAGCATACTGGGAGAAAATTGATGCTTTCGTGGTGGCTCTGCACATTTCCTAACTTGTCATAGTTTGCTTATTCTTAAAGGAAAAAAATCCAAAGATCATAAAATGACTTTAGATTTTTACCATTTTAGTAAATTATTAATTTTCAAAAGATAAATTTGTGCTCTCATGCATGTTTCCAAACTTTGTTTTGCAGTATATTAATTTTTAAAAGATTTTTATGAATGGATTTAGACCAAGATTTGCCATTATAAGGAAAATTAATTATTAATGTTGTAAATGTAATATATGCTACCCTGGTGGAAATATTTTTATAAATCATGTTGTTATTCATGCCTTATGAGTGTTGACTCCAGTAGCCTATTTTTCAGTAACTTTTCTTTTTTAACAAAAGAATTCTTTTTGACACAGATTATTAATTTTTAACTAATACCAGTTGGTGGCGCAAGACACCTGAAAATTTTCAAGGCTGAACAAGAGGAATAATTGAAAAAGTATACAAACATCAGTTTTTAGGGAAAAAATAAAATTGCATATTAAAATGTATTCTTCTGGAATGATATACTTTTTAAAAATGCATATGGCTTCCAATGACTGTGATGACAAAACTGGCTTATCTTCCAGAGTACATATGTGTGTGCATTGTATAAATAATCTTTTAATTTAGTTACACCGTTCATTTTGTAAATATTCTGTATAAAATGAAGCTTTTAAAGAGGATTCTGTGTATATAGTATACTTAATAAATAGGTAATGCCTGTTTACCAGCTTGCGTCTTTGATGCTTTGCTTCCATGTACTGCTTACTAAACGTCCAGTTCTCATTTGAGAAACTGTTCATGTTGTGTAAAGCCTCTAGGTGGAGAAGAACATGCATTTAAGAAATGTTCTGTTTCTGAGGAATTTCCAAGGTTGTTTTATTCTTTTTTTAAGAATATGCTTAATTTATTTAGGTATTTGAGTACTCTTTTCTAAAACCAGATTGGAAATTTTTCTATCCCATATTGATCTTCATCCTACCAACACTGAAGTCATGACTAGAAGTTAACAAACAGTAGTAGTAAGTAGATTAAGTTGAGTGCCAGGTTACATTTAAGCCCTTTTGTTTAAATTATTGATAGCACTTATGAAATACGCTGGGCCTGCAGGCATGTAAAAATTCTTACTAAACTTGATAACCCAGTGGTGCATTCACATTTTCCACAAAACTGTAGAACTTACTTGCCCAAGTTGTCTAGCTTTAATAATAAAAACTAAGTATGTGCTAGAAGGGCATTAATATATATGAAATACGTTTCACACCACGAAGTGTTACCTTCCATTTTCCCTACACTCCTGGCACAATTAAATTATACCATGTTCCTTAATGAGCTCATTCTCAGAAAGACTCCCCTAAAACCAGGATTTGTATGATACAGCTAAAATTTGAAGAGTAGACAGCATTCCTGATGACCTTAATATACTTTTTTTTTTTTTTTTTTTTTTTTGGCGGAACCAGGGATTGAACTCGGGCCCTTGCACTTGCCAGGGAAGCGCTTACTCCACTGGGCCATCTCCCCAGCCCCTACCTTAATATACTTTTAAAGGTCTGTGTATTTGTTTGCAAGAGAAAGGAATACATACAGGTCCTGGCTTATGATTCTTCATTTAGGTCTGTGTAGCCAGAGAATGTAACTTAAACTGGAAGCTTTTAGCACCAACTGCATCCTTGTAAAGGGGTCGAATTCAGATCAGTAGCATAGCAGGAAGTTAAATTGTAATGCCACTGCCACAAATGTAAATATCCAAGTCTTGTTTCTCCTAATAAAGCCAGAATGTAGATGAGCTTCTGCTCCCTCTGCAGCTGGCTGGTGCTCCTTTTGAGTTTTGATTCTGAGAACACAGTGCCTAGAAGTGATGTTTCTGCTCTATAGATGCAAGTTTCATTTAAGAAGCTTTACATTGGTAGGGCCGGCAAGATAACTCAGCAGACTAAGCGCTTGCTTAGGTGAAGTGCAGGGGCCAGGGTTCAGTCCCCGGCACTCCATGCTGCGCAGGCCCTGCCCCTGGGCTCGCTGAGCCAGCAGTGGAATCTGGGCATGGTGGCGCACACCTGTAATCGCAGCTCTAGGCAGGCAGAAAACAGGAGGATCACTACAAGTTTGAGCTGTAGTGAGACCCTACACAAAAAACAAAAACAACAACAAAAAAACTGTTCATATTGTTTAAAAGCTCTAAGTGGAGAGGACCATACACTTAAGAAACAGCCTATTTCTGAGGGAATTGCCAGGCCTTTGATCATCCAAAGGCTACGCTGCCAAATGAGCTGCCCTGGTGGTACTACAGAAGGGATGGGATGCTATGTTCAAGGGAGTTCTATTGAAAGTTTAGGATCTACCAAGCCTGGGGTAGAGCACAGTGCCTGCCCAGTAAGTGCAAGGGCCTGGGTTTGATTCCTGATACACACAAAAAAAAAAGGCTCCACCAAAATAAATTCAGCTTGATGATATTCAACTTTTAGATACAGTAATTAGTGTTCTATTTTTTTATTTCATCATGTATTTGGTACAGGGTGTCGCTACGCAGCTCAGACTTGTAGTGATCCTCCTCAGCCTTCTCAGCGCTGGGATTGCGGGTGTGCACCACCACGCCTGGCCTCAGTGGCTTGGTGGCCAGCTCAGCGTGCCTGGGGTGGGGCTAGTACAGCATGTGGTGCTAGGGATCGAACCCCTGTGCTTGTCTAGGCAGGCGTTTAGACCATTGAGCTATCTGAGGCCCATAACTAAGGTCTAAGTGCTAGACTGACTTTACACATGATGCACTTCAATGTAGTTGTTCTTAGTAACTAATAAAAGGGCTCAAGGGCAGGAAGTAGGTTCTGTCTCGCTTCCTCCCACTTTGGTCCAAGCAATAAATACCCATTAAGCCTACCATTAGGTCTCGCATTATAAACGTCCCCAATTTCTGCAGCCCTTGCCTGTGTTCTGGGCCTGGAGCTGTGCTGCCGCCCAGCTCTGTGGGAGAAACTTGGTCACTGCCTCTGCAGTTCCACCGCAGCCTCTGGAGGTCCTTTCTCTTCCCTAGAAACCAGGACCCCAGCTACTGTGCCAAAGGAAGGTGTGGCCTGATGTTCTCAACTAGCCGCTTCCTGGTGAGGTTTTGTGCTCATTCAGATGAGAGTGAAGGGACTGTAAGAAAACCATAGAAGGAGCTGATCCTGCTATCTAATTGGAATTCAGAACTCTGATAAAAATCGTATTTCTTTCTTAAGAATGAGTTCTTTCTTAAGAATTAGTTGCATTTTGTGAGTAGAAAAGGCTTTGTGTGCCCCCCTCAAAATATTTATTGGCTTTTTTCTTTGATACAGTTAAATGCTTTCCACGCTCCATGGGAGCAGCATTCAAACAAAAAGGTTGAAGCACAAGTTTTGGGTCCCTTTCTAGAAATGATCCAATTCACAAAAGTATTCTGAAATTTAAGTACAAGAATTCATGTAACTGCAAAACACAAGTGTTACTGGTGGTTCTTAAAAGAGTATGCATCCCGCGGTAATCGCATACTTCCCGTTTGAGCAATGCCTTGATACAGTGCAGGAGATGTTTCCCTGTTGCCCACCTTGCCCTGTGCCACTGCAGACAATACCCAGAGCCAGAGCCAGAGCGCTGTTCACTTTCTAGAGCAGGCTCGGTTTGAGTGTCTGGGTTCCCGTTCACCAGTTCCTTCACTGCTCTGTTTGGGTGGGCTTTTCTTCACCAAGTTAGTTAAGTGAGGAACAGCTGGAAAGGAGTAAAGGCCAGCCACGTTCTTTGTCCAATTTGTCAAGTTGATTTGTCACTAGTACAGAATGATTACATTTATCTTGGGAGTTGGTGCCTGTACATAACATCTTAGTTCTTTTTTGCAATCCCCTCTCCCTACCTACACTTTCCAACTCCCATTTGCAAAACCTTCATTTTCATCATTTTTCCCTTTCTTTTTTCATCTCCCTGTAGTTTCTTGTAGAAGAGATGAACTGTTGAAGCTTCGGTGTCTGCCTGATGCTGTCCTCAGGTTGCATCCATTTACCTATGGATGCCGCAGATTTATGTTGCTTTATAGCAGCGCAGTACTCCATTACTCATAAATACCACATTTTCTTTATTCATCTATCACATTCCAGTTTAGATGATCAAACTCCTCACATGCTATAGAGCAGACGTCATGCTATAAAACTAGTGTGGCCTTTAGGCTGCTACACAACATTTTATAGAGAATATCCCATGGTGAGTCGGTATGTCACTTGGTATCTTTTTATGATTGCAAGTCAAACCAAAGATCCAACAGATTAACACTTACATAACACATATATGCATTATTTTCAAAGGAAGGGAGTGTGGGATGCTATGCCTCAGAATCCTAACAGTGGTTACTGAGCATGTGTGGGGTGGAATAGTGTAGGAAGGACAATGGTTTTGTGGAGGGCTGAAGTGCTGCTCCAATTTTGTTTAAAAAAAAAAAATTGTATATTATATAATTTAAAGTTGACTCTTTTTTGTTTGTTTGTTTGTTTGGTTTGGTTTGGTTTTCAGAACTGGGGATTGAACTCAGGCCCTTATGTTTGCCAGGCAAGCACTTATTCTACTGAGCCATCTCCCCAACCCCAGACTTTTGTGAAAGTTAGGAAAACTAAGAAAGCTCAACTGTTAAGAAACTGTTGAGTGTACCAAGATTTGGTGGTTTTGGGTTTTTTTTAGATTTTTTTTTTTTTTTAGGTTAACCTCAGTTTTCAGATGCTCAATAACAGGTAACTACATAGCAAAGACCAGGGTGTTGTAATCTCTGGAAATGAGAAGCAGAGACCTTACCACTTGGGGCTGGGTGAGCACAATTATTTGAGGTTTAGGAGCCAAGTTCAAACACAGGCCATGGTTCTCCCTTCCTGATAAATCTACATGACTGTTATGGTTTATGTCTAGTTGTCCCCCAAAACCCTTATGAACTCATGGGGTGGACTTCTAGAGTTTGTGATTAACTCATGATCCACTGGGATTATGAGAGTGAGTGCTGCTGGGATTATGGGTGTGAGTGCTGCTGGGATTAGAGGTGTGAGTGTCACAACGGCCTGGGGTGATAGCCTGAGAGTGGCCATTGTTGCCGTACTCCTCCCATTTGCTTTTGCTCTTTTCTCCCACAATGAAAGGTTGCCCTTTGCCATGTGCCACTCTGCCTTGGAGCCAGTGGACTGTGAGCTAAATAAAACTTTCCTTCCTCAATTTTGAGTGAGGGGTATTTGTCCCAGCAACAAGAGAAGAGTAACCGAGACAATGACCCATCTCTCATGATGGCAAAGGCATCCGCTTCGTTCTAGGTCCTTGTTCTCTGCATAGAGAAAGTAGCTCCATGTGTGGACATGGTTGTCCATAGAGGTGCTATTATGTGTTTTATAATTTTACCCAATGCTGTATTTACCAAGAATGCTTCTAGCATTTAGGAGCTATTCTGGTCAAAAATTAATACATCAGACTGTTGCTTTTCTATTTTAAGAATGTTTTCCCTATGAGATGATGAAGAACACAATTACATTAAAAATATGAACAAGGAGACAAGGAATTCCTAATTAACTGCTCTGAATGGGGCTCAGCCCACCCTGGGAGACACAGCTGGAGCATAAAGACATTTTCCCTCAGCCTTAACTGCTGGGGGTTTGTTGAGCTAGAATTTGAACTCTGTTGTGACTTTCAGTGCCTGTCCCAAAGTCAAAAAGTCTGATAACAAGTCAGATTCCTTTTCTTTGCATAAATATGATTTTTAACAAAAAGACTCAGTTAAAGGAGATATGTGCAAATAATTGTGTTGGTAAACTCATATCTCTTATTGGAGGCTTGGAGCCTTTGCTTTGTCCTAGTTGTCTTTCGATTTAGCTCTTCTAAGTGCAGCCAGAGAAGAGAAACTTCAATCCCCCAGCATTCCTTGGCAGCCCCACCCCTGGGCCTGGTGCACTGAGACAGCAATTGGGGATGGTGGTGCATACCTGTAATCCCAGTGCTTGGGAGGCTGAAAATAGAAGGATCACAATGAGTCTGTTTTGTGTAGTGAGACCCAGTAAACCCTGTACTAAATACATTTAAGAAAGAGAGATGCAACATCAGTTGTTTTGTTGCCCATTAAATCCCAAGGTTTCCTGGGGATCACAGTTCACTGACTGCATCATAGTCATCTTGACACAATGGGCAATGAACCTAAGGTGTTTCGCAAGCTTCTGCATTACCCAGGGAACACCTCTGGGCCCCGTCCTGTTCACAGATTGCTTTTCTGCTCCATCTTCATCTAAGGCAACCAGGGGACACAAGGGGGCTACGAACGGCTCTGGACCTCCCTTGGAAGACCTTGCCTTGCCACTGACACCTAGGACAAGCCATTTAATCCTTTTTATTTAAATTTTATTTATTTATTTATTGTGTGTTTGTGTGTGTGTGTGTGTGTGTGTGTGTGTGTGTGGCCAGCT
>NDGN011381524.1:0-12355 GCA_002564285.1 Tympanoctomys barrerae | reverse complement strand
GGCACCAGACCATCAAATTAATTTTGAAAATAATTAAGTTGCTTAATGTTTTGAAAGGTCAGTGTGCGGTTGGAATTTGACATTTCCCTGGGCACATGCTAATCCAGGTGTGCCTTGGAGGAGGCTGATTGGGGCCCACTGAGGGGGGCTGGTAAACGGCAGCCCCGGACTCATGGAGACACAGCCTGCACCCCTCCGGTGCCCTCAACGCTAGGACCTCTCCTCACAGCGCATCTCCAAGTGTACAGCTTCGTCTCTGTAAATTCAGGACCACAGTGACCAGAAGTCATGAGGTCTGCTAGGCTGCGGGTCGACCTCCAGCTGTGGGAGACACTCAGCCAACATCCACTCGTGTAAACTGCTGTGTGCCTCACACACACGGCCAGGTGAACTAATGTAACGGTCCAGGCCCCCTGAGACGCAGCTCGTGGCTCTGTTCTTCAGAGACACTGTGCTTCTAACAAGATCCTACTCAGTGTCAAAACCAGAATCCGATGGGCTCCAAGGCCAGTGTTCCTTCCAAGAGACAAAGATCACAAAGACGGAACTGCATTTGGAAATGAGGCTGGACAGAACTGGAGAGAAGGGAGTCGTGTGGAGAGAGTGAAGCGGAGCGGGCAGGACTCTAACTCCAACAGCTGGGTCCCTAACTTCTGATTAATTCCACACAGATGGGTGCCAAACTTGCTTATCCTGTGTTATATTCCATGGGTCATGTTCAGAATATTTCTTAAAATAAGTAGTTACTAAAAAGTTGATGAAAATACATATTTCTTATTAAGTAAGAAGTCAAGTGCTTTTTCCTCTAGAAATAAATGACATTTCCAACATAAAAAGAACAAGAAAAATCCATTCCATTCAAACAGAAATAATATGAAGAAAAAATTTTATCCTAACATAATTTTCAGAAAAATCAAAAAAATCTATTTCTGTGTTTGTTCTTCAAATACTGACTTTGGAGTCAATTCCAGTTGCTTTATTACATTCTTCCAGAGTAACTAGTACTGTATGCATAACCCAAATCCTAAATAAATATTAAAATTTAAGGCAGCTATGAATAAATATGTCAGAATTAAAATGTATTAATGTGTATAAAGTGATCATATTATAATAATTTCATCTCACAAAATTTCATAATTCATAAAAGAAAATTTATTTTATTGTTTAATGCAAATAAGTACTGTAATTCATTTTTAAAGGAGTGGTTGGGACAAAAAAAATATAAAGATTTTCTTTCTTCTACTTTATTTCAACAGGCCCTGGCTCCAGAAAGTAAAAAGAGAAAAAATCTTTGCCTTTCTCTGGTAAACATTAAAGACCTCATTTGGAGATGAGTACAGACACTGGACAGGACAGGATGTGTAAGTTTAAAGAGTTACAGGAGAAATGTGCTTACATTGTTTAGAGAATGTATTTTGCACATGTTCAGATATGGGAAAACAGCATTTGTTTATGTACATCAATGCTACAATTTCCCCTCGTGTCCCTGGATACTAGATATGTAGAACAGCACAGAGGGAATGTATTACAAGCAAAGGTGCCTGAGGAAGGCATGTCGCTAAGCTCATCTTTCATACCCTGTTGTAGTCAGGGTTCACAAGGGAAAACATTTAATACAGGACACACAATTTACAGGATTGTTCTATCATATTTACTCCAAGAGTCAAATGCAGCGGAGAGTGGGGCCAGGATCCCATGGCGATGTCCTCCACAGGTCCGACTGGAGGCCTAGAGCCCACGGCAACATCTCCTGTGAGTTTGCATCCAGCCTCTGTGCTGGGAAGGCCTTAAAGTTGGTGGTGGAAGAAACAGGGGCAAAGGATCTGTGCCAGCAGCTGAGGGATCTGCACGTAAGCCAGGAAGCGATGCTCAACGTGAGGTCCAGAGCTCCCCAAAAGAGAGCCACAGCCTTCTCTGTGACAGTGGGGACCTGAGCTCTTCCAGTGACAAGGGCTGAGATCGTATCAGGAAAACCAGCTGGCCAAGCCTCTCTGGTAGGATCAACAGTGCACTGTCTTCCCTCCAGTCATCCTTTTGTGCTGTTGGCTGCTGGTGGGCCTTCCACACCCAGAGTCTCACGGACTCAGACCACCTGGGCGTTACAGGTCAGCTAGTAGTTAGTGCCTCCCATATCCTTGATCATGAGTAGCATATCCACCACATTCAGCCACTTGTCACCATAAACAAGACAGTTGTGTGAGCTCCTCAAGTGCATGTGTGAGTCACCCTACACTCAAGGGCTTCAGGTCAGAGAGAGAGAAAGAGAGGGAGGGGGAGAGAGAGGGGGAAGAAGACAGAGAGAGAGAGAGTGCTTCTCCTGGGAGCATCCACCTTACTGCAAAGCTTGGGGTGATTTCCCAGAATACTTCTCCCTGAGCCAGACTCTGAAAGCTTGAGGTTCCTTAGAATAACCCTCTCAGTCAGTACATGGCAAGACCCACGTGTCCCAGAGCTCCAGGGTTGGTCCAGGAGACTCAAGGGTGCCATGAAGAAGCCAAGCCCCAGGATCTGCCTATTGTCCGCCATGTCCACAGCCCGGTTCCTCCGTATTAAGGAGCATATACCACAGCTTTGAGTGTCACATTCAGGCATGAGAATCTCCACAAAAGAAGATGAAAAACCATGTGTTTAGCTTTCCATCGCTGTGACAAATTACCCAAAGCAACCACCATATAAGGGAGATTCCAGTTTGTGGCTTTGGAGGCTTCACTCCAGGGCTGCTTGACTGGGTACCCTTTGACCTCTAGGACAGAACATCATGGTGGAGGTGGCTGCTCAGCCCATGGCAGCCACAAACCAAAGTCAACAAAGGAGAGCAAAGCCCCAACTTTCTCTTCTGGGGAACATCACCAACAAGACCCTACCTCTGAAGGGTGCCACTACTGTTGGTAGCCACAGGAAGCTAGGAAATTGATCAAATGTGTGCGGGTGGGACTGGGCCTCAGTGTCTAAAGCAAACAGCTACCTCAGTCCTGGGATAAGCATCCTGTTTGGTTAAGGTCAGCTATTAGTCCTTAGGCAACCTTGTGTCACATGTTACAAACTTGCAAAAGTATAAATAAAGGATCATTTTGTTGTGCAGTGAGTTAGTCTTGCTCTTCAAGTGAACTAGCCACCACCTAGCCCAGCTTTTGTCTTCCCATCTATCTTTCTCATTCCTATCTCTGTGTCTCCCCGGGTAGACCCAAACACAGCAAAACCGGTGGATCCCTACACAGCACTCCTCAACAGTGCCCAAGCCTTTGCCACATGGACTGGGGTGCATTTAAAATATCCAAACTATAGCACTCTCCCTCCTTAAGAACAAGGAAAACTCCCCCATGTCAGCCTTCCAGATGGGACAGTCAGGCACCTCAAGAGATCCCCAAAGGGGCTGATATTACCCACTGTTGATGCTGAGAGAAAAGAATCCCCTCCCCAGGGCATGGTGGTGTTGGGAAACCAGACAAGAAGAGAACTGGGGATTGGTGAATAAAAGACAAGGAGGAACGATAGGTCTAAGCAGCATATCAGTCCTCTAATTTGATGAATGTATTTCAAAATTCACCTACATTTACAATGAAGTAGAAGGCCAAGGAGAATGAGTGCACATCTGTGTACTGTGCTCTGCCTGAGAACTGTGCCCCCATGCCCTAGGAGGATGTGACAATTCCTGCACGGCTTTGCGATGACCCCCTGGGGAGCACAGGCAGCAGGTGAGGTTCTCATCCCTTGCCATCCATCCTTCTGTCCACTCCTTCCCATTGCCAAGGAGTACAAGGACGTGTACCAACCCATGACAAGTAAATAGCATGGGTGAACCCTCTGCCCTGCACACTCCTCACCGGCCTTCAGTAATGGCCCTGGAATTACTTAGGGGTACAAGGAGTTCACTTCGCAAAGCCAGTGTGGCATTCTACACAGGGGCCTACCACTTGGCCACAGTCAGAAGGTTCTAGGGGCCTCACCATGTCTAGGAAATGTCCTGGGCTACCCTGTGCCTCCCTGACCACTGCCCAACCTACCTTGCAACCCAGCAGCTCACTTTCCTGGAGGTGATGAGGGGCACTGCTGTTTTGCTGCTGCCTGGCGTCCACGAGCCTCCTGTCTCCCAAATGCCATAAGACCTCAGCTGGGGACAGCACTAAAGTCCATAGCCCATGTGGCCAAAACCTAGAGATCTGGCCCTGCCATCCCTGAGACCCAGTGTCTCAGATGTAAACTTAGAAATCAGGGCCCCTTCCCAGCAACCCGTAGCCTGGAGGGCGCACACAGAGAACAGAGCCGAGGTCGCTCTTCACGGCCCCAGCAGCCCAGTGGCATCTCTGAGCAGGACAGCCCAACCGCCAGGCTTGGCCAGCCCTTGGCAGTCCCTGAGTTCCTGGGCTCTGCCTTGTTCCTCCCTGGGTTCCTTCTCCTCAGCTCTCAGGAGCTTTCTTCTGCATCTGGGACCGAAGTCACCACCTGCTAGAAAGCAGAAGCCTACGCCCACATCAGTTTTGTGTCCACCTCCTTGGCCCCTGACAGAGTGCACTTCCCAGTCAGGCTGGTGCCATCCCAAGGTTTTAGTGAGGAAACGTGAGATACTTAGAGAAAGAACAGGGAGTCAGTGACAGGACCAGAAGTAGACACCTTCACTCCGTAGCGGGAGAAGCCTGGCCTTTGGGTCTAAAGCACTGGATTGGTTCACCAGCATACACATGCATTCATCTACGGATTCGTTAACCTCTTTGCTTATCAGTGCAAGCTGCATACCAAAAGCAGGACACTAACCGTGTCATGAAGTTTAAGTTAACGTACATGTAGGCCAAAAGAAGTGTACTGGACTCTAAATATGTATTTGGAATGAACAGATAAAAACAGACTCCAGTGATGTGGAGGGACAGTGTCTGACAGGCATTGGGTGCCTGGTGAGAGCCATCCCACCTCCCCCAAGCCATCTGGTGTGGGAGAAGTCCACATCCAGATTTGCAGACAAGGCCCAGAATTGACAAATGTCTCACCAAAGGGATGAAGGTTAATTGAGAAAGAACCAGGTCTCCCAGCCTCTTGTTGCACTGTACAAGTATTAAAATTTCCATGACAGCAATCTATTTTTCTCAACCTAAAATAGAACTTTAAAAGTAGAAGTCATTTGTATTTATGTGTCATAAGCAGAGAGAGCACAATCAATAACCATTAGACAGGAGAAACAGTGGAGACTAAAACAAGAATGAAATAGCATTTTGAGAGGAAGAGATGGTTCTGACTCCAGAACAAAGACACCTAGGGCCAAGCCCCGTGCTCTGTTCCCCCAGCCGTGTACCTGGCCATATTTGTGCTTTGTTTGTCATTGGGAAAGTAGAGACATGGCTACATAGAATTTTTGGAAAGGATTAATAATAAATACAAGTTTAAGGTTAATCATGGGACCTGAAACAAAATACTCAACCATTATTCAACAAACTCCTGGTAAGAGGATCATATCACCACTGAGATGTGCAGTGGTAGGCATCCAAGAAAAGCCAAGGCTAAGCATGGAAGGAGCTGGAGGGGCCTGGCGGGTGGCCAGTGTCTGGAGAGGATGGCTGGGGATGTGCCTGGGGCAGGCGGGGAGCCAAGAGCGACGGGTTCCACCAGGCAGCCTGCAGAAGCAGCAGTGAAGCCAGCTCCACTGGGACAGCCTGGCCACCCACTGCACAGTGCCCTGTCCGGCTCCTTTGCATGTATCAATTTTGAGATGGAATTTTCCCCCCAGGACCCCTGGATGTGGAGGGTCAGGGTACTCAGAAACCCACAGAGGAAGCAGGAACTCCCAGTACTCCTTTGGTGAGTCAAGTTTCCTCTCCAAGCTCACAGATATCCTCACTGCCTGCAAGGAGAAGGCTGGCACCCGTTGGCAAGAGGCTCTCTGCGCACTCTTTCTGTGGGTTTCTTCAGCGGGGGCATGGTGCCTCTCTTCCTCTGCCAAACATGATGAAGATGGTAGGTATTTAAAAATCTGACCACAAATACAGTCAGGCACACTACTAGGAAAGTAGAGATCTTGGCATTAGTCAGCATGGGTATGCACTGCCCTAGTTCTAGCTGATTTCAGGGAGACGGAAAGCACCACCAGCTGACCAGCACACTAATACCCTGTTTCCGTGCCTCCTCTTATCCCAGGAGGATATCCCTCAGCAGTCCTCAGCAGCACTCTGGAAGCACCAGCCAATGATCAAAGCACAGGCGGTCGGCTAGGAAGGACGCGGCCGCAGTAGCACCACCACTCTCCTGCAGCCGCCAGAACCAGCCAGCTTGCTCAGCCCGGCAGCGCAGCTTCCAAAATAACTTTACACAAACAGCTGCTTTACTGTTTGCCTTCCAGCTTAGCCTTCCATTGGCCTGCATGGGCAGGGATCCTGGCGATGGTTTGGACGAGCGGTACTTTGCAAAGACATTTGGAATAAGATGCAGCCTGTGAAGCTAACATGGAACTCAAGATAAAAGGGAATTGAAGATTAAAAACAGATCATGAAGGAATAGGATGCTGTGACCTGACAGAGAAGGGAAGTAAGGAGGTTGTGAAGCTTCCGCATGGTGCTCTCATCGCTGAATCACTAATTTGATCTTCTGAAGCAGAACAATCAAGTGTCCCAAGCACTGCAGCCGTAGAGCAGGGCTGGCTTCTAGGTGGCTCGGGGTGCAGGAAGTATTCTTGCACATGCACAGTATTCTTCTCCGAGTGGTTATGCCTATTCTTAATTAACAACACTCTGCTTAGGCTGTCTGCAGACAAAGAGCCAAGAATCAAGCACTAATTTTCATTAGTGATGAATATACTTTTCCACTACACCAAATGGTCTTCCTTCTTTAATATGTTACTGTTCTGCCTAGTAGATTTTTTATATTTCTGTGTCTTTCATTTGAGTAAGGTTAGCCACTACCCAAGTGAAAAGAAAAGCATATTTTGAAAAAAAAGATTAAAATATACACAAAAATCAATTATGCTGACAGAGTGTTAGAATTACACTTGCAGTGGGTGTGAGTGCCCAGCTTACTGCCCAGCACCAGACTAAATAAATCGTTGAAGTTCTCCAGAAACTCTCTCACTCTCTGAAATCAGTAAATTTCAAATCCCTTAAATGTCCCTCCACCTTCCTGAAGTGACACTGAGTGTCCGGAACCCTTCAGATCACCTAACTAACATGGGAGCGGAAACAGGGACTCTGCTGTCCCAAGCAGGAAGACAGAGCTGCGGTTGGAGAGGAGCTCTGATGAGGACTGAAGGTTCTTGACAAAGACAGCTCGGCGAGGAGCGTCAGGAGGGCAGAGTGCTTGCGCTTGTCTTCGGAGAAAGGCGTTACCAATGCACCGCTGTATGAGCTGTCTTTTAGGCGTGACAGGGAAGCCACTGCCAATAATAAAACAGCATCCCAATTCACACCCTTCCCTGGCTTTTCTCTCTAGACCACTGCACTGTAGAAAACAAGCCGTTTGTCGTCTTTCTGCAGTCGGTCAGCAGGCAGTCACTGGCTTTACCGTGTTAATCTTACTGAAGTCAGCCGACAGGAAATAGACAACAGGAGAGATAACAAGAAACAGACGAGTAAAAGTAGGAGAACGGAGGCATCCTGGGCCGGGAATGATGAAATTGATTATCCACAATAATATAATGTCACTCAAAGGGCTGCATTGTCCCTCACAGTGTCTCCTACCAAACCACAGAAAGCCGTCCCAGCCTGGCCACGCCGTAGAGGCCCAGTCAGTCCTGCAGCGCGTGGCCGAGAGGGCAGTGGTCCTGGCTCGGGAGCAGGAAGCAGAGGTCGCAGCCGGGAGGACTCCTCTCCGCTGCCCGTGGCCGAGGCTCAGGCCCAAAGATTCCAACCTCCTCCTCCAGATTGAAAGGGGATCTCAGGATAATAAAATGCAACCTCTGTGGGGAGAATTTGCAGAGACGCTGTTCTCCTGGCATCAGTATTGCAACAGAAATCCAACCGGTTCACTTTCAGAAGAGATAAGATAAAGTATATATATATGAAGTTTTAGTTTTGATTGAAGTAAGAATTTGTGCCCTTCATTTAAAGAGCTCAACACAGTATCAGCCAGAACCACACAAAGACATCCCGCAAATTCCAAGTCCATACTTTTTAATAATAAAGCTATCTGAAGAAATACATTCTAAAGCATCTTTTATTAACTTTTTCAAAAAAATCTTGCAATAACATATATCAGTGGATCTTTGGCTAAAGTTTCCAGAGATTGGAAAATTGGGATATTATCAGAATCAAATTGAAAACTAAAATGTCAGTTTTATATTAATATTATTATTATTGCTATTATTATTTAGAGAACACATATACTAGTCAGAGTATTAGTCATCACTCCAAAGTATACATTTCAAAAATTAAAAAATGAGATAGTTATCAGTTTTAATTTTAATTTTTCCCTTCATATCTGCATCCTACTTTTTACCTGTTGGCTTTAAACTTTCTCACTCATCATTTAAAAAAATTATTTTGTTGCATGTTAACTTAGACAATGCTCAAAGCAAAGATGTAAAGTTCTAGGTCTTGATGAAGCCGCTAAAACAAACAAATTCAGGGAATTAATTAAAAATTGAGGTAATACATACTTTCATTACAGTTAGCGTAGATAAACCCCATTTTTGTGGAAAGCTCTATAAATAATTACTTTTCATTAAAAGTTTTTTGTATTCAAAATCTAAAGCTCCCAAAATTAATATCATAAATATAAATATTTCAAAAACTGTTCACATTATCACCTATGTTGAGTATAATTGTAACACAGAGAAAACAATACTACAAGTAAACATGGCATTGAATGCAGAACATTGCTGAGAAAGGCGCCTGAAAGCTGAGGTCACCAAGATCTTCCTGGCCTCACAAAGGTGTCCCCCATTGCCCAGAAGAGCGAGATGATCCTTAGCAGCAAGCAAACCCCGTGAGTGCTTCACAGCTACAGAAGATCCTGGGGGGGACACGATGGGGTCCAGAGGCTTCCCGACCCCAGCAGTGCTGACAAGAAGCAGAGTGGGAGGCGCCGAGCGGAGAAGCGATTCCCACAGTGACCTGCACCCCCAGCTGGTGTAAGGACAGCTGAAGCCACCAGTAGTGGCTGCGGGGGGCATGGCCTTAGGTCGCAATGCTAGCATCAAGATCGCGCTGCTCCTCGGCATCTTGGGTCAGGTTTGGGTGTCCTTGTAGAGCGATAAAAGAATGATTCTAATAGCAGACTGGAGGAGAGAAACAAAAGCTGCTGATGTGTGACTTGGGGTCAAGATGGCATTTTATTCTCCAATAAGTAATTCTATCATTCCTATTGAGGTGTTGCTGAAGGGTGGACAGAGAGGAAGGAAAAAAGGAGGGGACTGCAACTAGCACTTATTGAGTGTCTACAAAACTAATATGTTGATTATTCTAACTGGACTTAATGTAAAACCTGTACATTGAATCAGTTTTACTTATAAAGCAATTGCATCTCATCAAAATTCAATAAGTTGTCCAAGGTCACTAAAGTATTAAAAATGCAGCATGAATCTACCTATAACAGAATCCACGAACTGAAATTTAATCCCAGCACTCTCTCTTTTCTGAACATTGGTTTTCGGATCTCCAAGGACTCTGAGTGGTTAGTACCCTTGGAGACGTACAGACGTGTTTGCTCACTAAGTGAATGGGCTGCTTCCCAGGGTAAAATTCCAGACTTCATGGACCCTTTCACTGCCAGAATGATTGCGTGAGCACTTCAGCAGCACTGGGACAAGCTCAAAATGCTAGCAGAAATTTGAAAGAAAACATACTTCTATTTCACGTACTAATTAAAATTTATGCTTGTATTTGTCTATTTGTTTAAGTAAATGATTGCATTTTTTATCGTGATGAAATATGATTAATCCTTAAGAATTGCTTAAACTTTCTACAACACCAATTTGGAGATCTGGGCGTAAGCTCAGAATGTTCTTTTATTTAATTAAACAACTCAGGACCGGACAAATTCTGTGACCACTGAAGGTGGAGGAGGGCTGACACCTGCTCCTTCTAACGTCCTGTCCACCTAATGCATGAAAGTTTGTGATAAATGTAGCTTATTAAATTACCACCTGATTCATTTCACTCCCCAGAATGGCCTCTAGTCGCATCCATTTCTCCCTAGTGTGAGAAACCGAAAGAGTTAATAAAATCCAAAAGGTCAATAAAAATCTTGAAAGAGAAAGAAACTGCTCAAAAGAAAGAACAACTTGGATAGGAAAGGGGACAAGGAGGAAGGAAATTAGATAGATAGATAGATAGATAGATAGATAGATAGATAGATAGATAGATATTGGCTAATATAATTGTACTACTGATTTCTGTTAGTTCATTGAAAGGATCAACCAGTGCTTACATTGTTCAATCAATTTTGCATGCTTATATCTGATAATCTGAGCAACTATTTTGAAGATAACAATATGTAATAGAATAACCATTGTTAATTATCTAGCGACTTGCTTTGAAATTTTGTACCATTTTATTGTTTTTTTCTCTTTAAAATAAAAAATAATTATCAATGTACTCCTGTAATCACTTTTCTCAAACAAATTAATTGTAAAGTGATGCACTTTTGGCTTGTAAAAATGGATTTCAGCACACTGCTTGCTCTGGCAATCTCGATTGCCATCGCCAGGGATTAGGACATGGGGGTCTACTGTTCCCTGCATAGAAAGTGATGCCAGGGGCACCTTCCTTCTGCAGTCCCTCCTAATATCCAGAACTCCACTCTCAGCATAAGGAAAACATCAGATAATCTTAGTTCAAGGACATCTTATAAAAGCCCGACCAGATGCCTCAGTCCACTCTACTGCTATGACAAAATGCTTTAGAATAGATGAGTTATAAACAAGATTTTCTATTTTACAGTTCTGGAAGCCAGAAAGTCCAGCTCACAGTGACATCCACCTCTGTCCATGGTAAACTACGGCTTCGCCCCCTAGACAGCCATTTTCCTTTACTGTCACACAACACACATCCCAAGAATGATTGCTGGACCTCCCACTGGGAATAGATTTCATCCTATGAATCTGGGGGGACACAGACTTGCAAACCATAACACAAGCATTCCTCAAAACTGTTGAGATGCCCAAAATCAAGGTACATGCAAAGAACTATCACAGTGATCAAAGATCTTCAGGAGAAATGACAATTAATGCAATTGGTGTTTTAGATGGAATCCTGGGAGAGAAAAAGATCAGTATGTAAAAACTAGAGAAATAGGAGAACTACATGAACATTAGTTTATAAAAATGTGGCCACATTAGCCCAATAACTATAACCAAGATGCCACAGGAAGTAGGACATAATGAGCTACCGTACTTATCTCCACAGAGAAGTGAGGATAATGTGGGTTTTGTCCAATAGATTTGTATTCATAATTTTTACTTTTTCCAGGTTGTGAAGGTTGGTCTGTTTAAAACTGGAGAACTGCCTCAGGATTTGCCCTGGAACCATGTACAGCACCTTGTGGATCTTTCTTCAGTGTCAACCATCTGGATGAGTCACGGCCATTGCTTGACCAATTTGCTCTCTGTGAAAGCCTGAGAGAAGTTTTTCTCTCTAGGTGACTTTTCTTAGGCACAATATATATGGTTGATCACTTTCCTCTGTGGGCTCATAATCTCCTTGATCAGAAAATTTGGGACACGACTTAGTTACAGAATGTCACAGCAGAGGTTCGCTTATGTCCTGAGTTCTCACTGACCTTAAAGGGTTAGGTCCAAAATATTGGCTATCTTTTTAGCTCATATAGCTCTCTAAATTTTGGTCTGCAAACTTCAGTTGTTAAACATCCAGAAAAGAAGCTCATGAGAGAATTTGATTGACCTTATCAGATAGCAAAAGTTACATTTTTAGTTATATAGGTCTCGCTTTAACTTGATCTTAACCATTCAACAGAAAAATGTAACCATGAGGTATAAAAAGTAAAACTATATTAATATGCTGGACTGTAAAAGGCTCAAGTCAACAACTTTGGACACTTGCCAGGTGTGCTGATAACTCACTACTATTACGGACTATTACAGTATATTGAGATATTTTGCTAAATTCAAGTACCTACAATATTTGGACCACATCAAGTATGAAAAGGTCCTTTAAAGACTTCTCCAAACACAGCTTCTCTAAACAGCAATGGAATACCCATTTCTGACAAAGCAAAACAAAATAGGGGTATATAAATAAAGGACCATTTTGTTGTGAAAAATGAGAATAAAGGTTTGTACTAATATTGTTTAGACAAGATATCATGTCTGCATTTTGTCCTCTCAATAACTACTAAGAAGACAATAATATACAGTGCATTAATTGTTGTAACTGTCCTGCTAACCTGTTTTGAAACTGTTTTATTGCTATTTTATCTTTTT
>NDGN011381523.1:0-15850 GCA_002564285.1 Tympanoctomys barrerae | reverse complement strand
CCAGGGAAGCATTTATTCCATTGTGCCATCTCCCCGGCCCCCCAAAGAACCTTTCTGCTTATATCCTTTTTTCAATTAGAAACAATTTTCATAACCATGATGCACAAGAAGCTCAGGATCTAGAAGACAGAAACCAACCACGGAGCAAAGCAAAAATGGTTCCAGGACAAATGTCAGTGCAAGTGGTCCAGAGCCCAAAGCAGAACTGGTTTAGCCCAGAGGAACTGAGGAAGGGGCAGGGGACACCTGCAGTGACTGGCAGAAGTCAGGCAGCAGGGGCTGCAAGGCGCTCCAAGGTAGCGCACTTGCCTGGCAGGGGTGAGGCCCCAGGCCTCAGGAAAACATGAAGCAGCACAGAAAGGATAATAGAGCAGGAGCAGCCACAGAATAAAAATGCCCGGGGCAAAGGTGTGGACCGGGGGTTAGGATGGAAGGAAGGGAATGGGGAACAGAAAGAGTAGAGGATAAAAAGGGTGGTTGAGACTAGGTTCTATAGGGTCTCAAATATATCCAGAAATGAACTGTGCAGTCAAGAAGCAGTCCAAAGGTAGTCATAAAAGCCAGAAGAGAAGGAGCTAGGTGCCCAGAATTGCAGTTTTGAGTAACGTACATTTATTACAGGATAATAAAGGATAGGTTCTGTATGGGGGGCGAGATCGTCACTCCAGTGAAAGATTTCATGGGCACACTGGACAAGAAATAAGAGAGGATGAATCAGAGAACATATTCCCAAGACTATATCCTGATCTTCAGCTTTGGGACGCAGGAAGACGTGACCACCTTCTCCTATAGTCACCCATGAGGTACAGCTGATTGTTCAGGGACACCCAGCTAATACAACAGAGCTGGGACATGCTCCTGAATCCACAGCAAGAGGCCAGGCACTCAGAGAGACACCTCATTTGCAATTGCATTTGATTGTCAGCTCAAGACACCTGGCTGTTTCCTTCTCAGCCAAAGTCTGGGTGTCTGTCCCCCTATCTTCCTGCTTGCTCCAGGAGGCCAGATCCACCTCTCTCCTTTATATTTCCCACAGCATTTTGCATTTACCTCTGTCAACACTGAGAGATAAGACAGACAGCTGACTCTCAGGAATGTGCTCTGGGACTGCGACAACAGAGAATGGTCAGCAGCCAAGGATCCGCTTTCCCAGTGCCCTGGTGGGCATTTTTATTCATCCTCAGGCCAAAAAGCAGGAAGAGCCTTGCTATGATCCCTATGGTCCTCGGTGCCTTTCGCCAGCAGCTTCGCGGCTCTGCATTCTAAGCAGAGGAGATCAGTACAAAACAGGCCCACTCTAAGTCCAATTTAACTTTTCCATGGTCTGTGTTTGTCAAAGCTTCATGCCAACTCTGTCAGAAAGAGAAATGCCACAAAACTTCTTTTAAGAAAGAGGAAAAAGGACTACTTTATGCACTGGGTCTCATGCTAATCACAGCACCATTGAAACCCCAGCTGAATAGGAGTCCTACAATGGCCTGGGAAACACAGGGGGCTTTTCCAGAGTGCAAGTTCTCTCCCTGGAACTGTTTCATTCCCCTGGCTTTTTAACTCCTTGGGAGAAGGGTGATAAAAATTAACGCTACAACCCGAAGTCCCTGTCTCTGTGCAGAAAGGTCCCTCTGTTTCCATACGCAGTAGGCAACACGTGCTCCCAACCATTGCTGTTAAGGCGCCAGCTGACACATTTGCAATAATAGCAGATGCAGGACACATAAGCAGCTCAAAGCATTTTCTAGAAAAGCACTTTCCCTGGAATCTTAGTGAAGGGTCTCTGCTAGAGATTAACTCGCTGAATTATTAATGCCATATGTCACCACCCACCAGTGAAAGTTGAGACTGACACTGCTGACCAGCTCCAGAGAAAACTGAAATGAACTCCAACCTTCTTTCACAGGTTGTTGTGAAATTCAAGTAAGTTAATAATGCATGAAATGCCAGAGCTGGCTGCCTGCTGTATAATTAATATTCAGTAAATTCAGGGAAGTGCCCTTCCCTCCCAACCCAAAGGTCAACGCCTCCCCTCTGAAGAATTCATGAAGAAACAGGAAATATTGAAATGGACACGAAGGCTTTAAACCCCATCAAACTTAAATACTTCACAAGGCCTGATAACTTCAGAATATCCCAACATGCCGACTTCATACACTCACTGCTACAAAGAGTAGCCAGTGAGAAATGCAAATCCAGTCATAACTCTTCAGGAAAGCACGCAGGGGTGGGTGTCTTGGCTTCTATTCAGGAGCACCACCAAGTTCTGTCCACGGCCATTCTCGCTCTCTGCCCCATCCTTCACAGCAACTAGAGGACTTTCACCTCTTCAGTGCCGTGAGGGTGGGTCAGGTTGGGTTTGGTCTTTTGAGACAGGGTCCACCTATGTGTTTATAGCAGGCCGGTCCTGAATTCAATATGGAGCCCACACTGGCTTTACCTTGCTTCTATCCTCTGCCTCGGCCTCCCAGGTGCCAGGGCTGTAAGAGCTGAAGACTCCAGAGTATGCCTGACTACGGTGTGGTGAGTGTTCAGAAATGTTTATTTCCAACCCTTTTTCCAGTTAGCTGCAGAGACCGCTATTCTGGCTGTGGTGGTTTTGATGTTTTGCTTGCTTTGGGGGCTGGAGAAATTTACAATGAGAAAAATTAATTAAGGCAAGAAAGAATACTCAAGTCCAGACACAGATGTGCACGTTGTCATCTGGTAGAGCTGCTCAGGGAGAGGGGTTATTAATAGTAATAACTTCTTGGACTGCACAGCTGGTCAGGCACAGCTGCAAACATCCAATTTTAGGCAAGATCATAATTGAAGGTTCTTCAACTCCATCAATGGCCTCAGGAAAATTAAACCTAAAATCATGACAGCTTATTTTCCCCTGAGCCAGAAAGCCCTGTACTTTGAATGCTTTGACTCAAGAAGTGTATTTTAATTTCCCAGCCAGTTCCACAGAGCACTGTACCCTGCAATGCCTGGAGCACAGACCTCTTAAACCGATCCCACGCAAAGGTGAGCAGAGCCACCCTGCCTCCTGCCGCGCTGTGCTGTAACCAGATTTCAACGCGAAGCATGCTAAACAAAAGGCATATTTGGAAGTACGCTAAAAATCCCAGTTTTCTGGAAGTTCCTCCCCCTGAGCACAGTATACACCACTGTTTCAAAAGGCACCATGCATTTCATCAAAGCAGCCATTCGTGCCAGAGCAACAGCAAATGCACAGATGAGAAATGATGCAGGAGGCCGCTCCTCCCTAGAAACCTACAGGGGCCAAGTGACCCGGAGAGCTACTCTAGGCCACTATCTAATGAAATGTGCTGTGTGGCTAAGAGGCATTTCTGCCACTTCCTGCCAGTGGTTGCTAACTCTACAACAATGCGGGTCATTTGTGGGGAGGAGGCTACTGGTGCAAGTTCTATTTATTGCATTTTAATAAATGAGCTGCATCCACAGCCACTAACCAGAGAAGCTCAGAGCTTCCCAGTGTAACCCAAAGGTTACCCTGAACCACAAGCCATCATGCCAAACCCTTGTACAGAAAGGGACAAAAGGCCTTGCTCTAGGCCCTCCTCCCCTGAGGATGCCTTTCCACAGGACTCCAGGACACAGTGGGCCTTCCGTGCTATAGATTCACAGAGCCATGGCTCCCTTCCTGGGGAGGGACTTGCTGCTGTTCCTTCTTGTCCCCCTGGGACATCTGGAAGACACCTCTACTTGGATAGTAAGCTGTACTTTAAATCAATTCTCTACTGTTGATTAAAGCTCAGAAAGTATCAACTGCATCTCCTGATCAGCAGAAGAAATCAGCAAAGGCCTGAGTGACCTGCCAAGTACCATTCCAATGGCAAATACAGAATGCTTATTCTTTGACCCACTTAAGTAGAGGCCAATGTTTGGAGTTGGTCCTGAGAAGTTCATCATTAGGAAAATAGAGTGCTTATGAGTTATTTTTGAGGTACTGAAAAATCCTACAGGGCATCCCAGGACTGCCCTCACAGATTGACCTTCGAGGGTCTGGAGTCCCAAGTCTAACACACTTCAGGCAATCTTCCTTTCCCACACTGCTGAAGGGAGCAGCGTAAGACCGGGCTGCAGAAACAGCACAAACAGGTCAGCCTCGGGCTTAGGAACAGTCTTACCAGACAGACTTCCTGTGTCCAGCTCTCCACCTCAACCCTCTTCACTTAGTTCTGCGTCACCTCCTTGAACCTCAGCTCTTTGAGGAGTAAGAGAAGGAATGCAGGGCACAACCTGGTGGGAGGTACATGGCTAGCATTCAGTAAATGTAGCAACTGTCACTATTTAGCCTGGTTTGGGCCCAAGTCCCAGCCCCCATCTATGTTAGCTGTGTGAACGCGGGCAAGTCACTTAGCCTTCTGAACAGCAAAAGCATTAAAATTTTGTTTACTCCACTCTGGGAAAAATGGAGCGAACTATCACATAAAGCATCTGAAGACAAAGGGGAGCGCCTTTCCTCAGCCTCCTTGACTAGTTGTTTAATATTCCACACATTTGTCCGTAGGTTTTTAGTGGATTTTAGCTCCGTGCTTCAGTTGCTAAGCTTTGTGCTTGTGTCTTTACATTCGTGGCAACCAGCACAAGAGTCAGTTTTAACTTCTGAGGCAGTCATCACGTAGGCAACTCACACAGGGAGAGATGAGCGATGAGCCTTGGCCAGAACCGAGTATGTGGATTTCTACCTCATGCCCTCGAAGCCCCCATAAGGCGACCTTAGGACTATAAAGCATTTGATATTTGCACTTGCTTATGTTCCAGGTGCTCGGAGGGTTCGCTAGCTTTTTGCTGAGAGAAGAGCCAGCCGGCTGTGGTCTCACCCTGAGGAGGGCTAACTCAGTGGGGGAGGAGCTGGCCGACCACCCAGCTCTGCTGCTGGCTGCTGCTGTTCTCCGCAAACATTCACCCTGAGCCAGCGACACTATAAACTCATTAAGATGTAGTTCCTTTGTGGAAAATGTCCCTAAGAACAAAGTGACACTGTGGTGGTTTCATGAATATGTTAATTCCTCAAATCTTTGGTAAAACTTTTGTATATTTTCTTGCATTATTTTAATTAAGCTTAAGATAGTTCTAAACTGGTACAGGCACTGTGGAAAAGTTGGGCAGTTCCTCAGAAAGTTAATCTTAGAATTATCCTCTAGCAATTCCACTCCTGATTATACAGGACCAAGAAGAACTGTAAACATACATACATGAATGGTCACAGGAAAATTATTTGTAATTCCCCAATATTGGAAACAACCTAAAGGCCCATTAAGTGATAAATATATAAACTAAGCACGGTATATCCATCCAAATGGAGTATTATTTGGCAATACAAAGAAATGAAGTACTGATATATATACTACAGTATGGATGAGCCTTAAAACCATTATGCTAAGCTGTAGAAGTCAATCGCCAAGAAGCATGTAGCATGATCACATGTGTGTGCAATGCCCAGAACAGACAAACCCACAGTGAAAAGGGATGAGTGGCTGCCTTGGGACAGGAGGAGGTCAGGGGACAGGGAGTGACTGCTAGCAGGTACAGTGCTAAAAAGTACTCTAAAACTGCCTGTGGCGACAGCTACCCAATGCTGAAGGTCTACTACAAACCATGAATTGTACACTCTAAATGAATGGATTGTATGACATTGGAATTATATCTCAATAATAAAGGTCATTACAAGCTCTGCAACCCTTCTCTGGACTAACAGGATTTCCAGTCCACTTATTTTAAGGGACATTTGGAAAATTTAAAAATTCCAGAGCAAAACAAAAATAATGTACAGCCTCCTGGTTATAGTAAGACGATGCCCATAAAGCAGCATCGGGTAATCTTATCTCGTGGGTCTCCCAAGCCTTCTCTCAACACCCAATGGACAGTGTCTGTGGAGGGGTGGCCTCGCCACACCAAAGAGCCTCTGGTGTCTTTCCCACCATCCTAGCCTCTCTTGTCCCCAGGGTCCTCTGTACCCTCCTGCCTGCCTCCCTCCAGCTTCTTGCCCTCACAAGCAGTGAGCTCCAAAACTACATCAGATTTGATCAATGCCCCCTTCAAAACATGTTAATTCCAAGAGCTACAGAATTCTTATCACTTCCCTTAGATATTTTAACCAACCTTACCCATATTTTTAGAATACTGTAGCCACCACCATGAAAAGTGTAAAATTCCTCAAAAAGGTACGCGAGGAGTTGCCACAGACCCAAAATCCCACCCCAACCCATAAACTGTGGTTTCTCTTTGCACGAAATTCTCCATCATAAAAAAGACCAAAGAAAGGTAAAACTCCACTTGCCCTGCAGATGCTCAAGTTCCTCTACCATCTGCCCCCTTTCAAGCCCAGAGCCAAACAATTTCTCCAACTCATCCCCCACACTCTCTTCTCCCCCACACAAAGCAGTGCTCGTGCTCATACCCTGGACTCGTCCACCACATCCATGTCCATCCCTTTTCCCTACTCAGGGGTGTCCTCCCACATACCAGTCCCCCTCCTGGCTTCTGAGCTAGTATGCATGCAGTCTTCCCCATCACCCTTCACTGTATAGCTACAGATCCTCCCTGAAGGCTCAATAGCAAAAATCTATTTCCCTCTGACTATACTGAGAAGGGAGCCAAGGTGCACACCCATAATCCCAGTACTTGGGGAAACGGAAGCAGGAGGATCGCTGCAAGTTTGACATCAGCCTGGGCTACTTTTGAGTTCAAGGCCAGCCTGAACTGCATAGCAAGATTGCAGGGAGGTGGGATTTGTTACAGGCGAACCTGAGGTCTAGCATATAATAGGCGCCTCAGAACATCTGCAGAAGACTTACACTTGAAAGACAGGTACAGACATAGACTCCAGAAATTATACTGATTGATACCACAAACTAATTTGGGGGCCAGTTATACAGAAAACATCAAGGAGAAGGGCTTCCTTCGTGTCAATGTAATCATGTGCATTATTCACTTTAGAGGTACATAAACAGGAACCAAAGCATACTGCTTATTATGACAAGGCACTTACACTGATTTGCATTTCTCTGCAAAACTCTCTAGACATGTAATTTTGTTAATCTGCGACAAAACCTCAGAAACACACTTACCACCAATACCCTGATGGCAGTATATACTTTCAAAGCACACAGATATCAATAAGCTCCTTTCAAAGGTTCCCAATTGAATTTGATATGTGTTGTTTTGTTTGCTTTTAAATTGGGGGGTTTTAATACAGATCCTAATTATTAACTTAACCTGGACTTAAAGGAAGAGCAGCTCCACAGAAATATGCAAGTGCCAGCCTCCCTTGTTCCAGGGTATGCACCACCAACTAACGCATGACTTGGATAAAATTATCTCATCAGAGCCTCGGCTTCATCCCTGGCCAAGGAGATAATTTCTATCTTGACAGTGGCTGAGACGCTCTTGCAAAGCAAAGGTTCTGAAAACATGGGCGCTCGCTCTCCCTTCCTGGGACATTGCCTAAGAAGTGGATGCTTGTGGCCCCTCCAAGCAGTCAGCAATGATGCTAGTAATAAGCACCTTCTGGGTCAGGTAGTAAGCGGGCTGTAGAAAATGAATGGAGCCAAACCTGCCCAGTCCTTCAAACCTGCCCCACTTCAAACCTGTCTCTGGTCTCACTTAACTGACATCTCACTGATTTGGACTAAAAGCAAACCCAGTTGGTCTTGTTCTCAATTTCAAGCCACCAAGCTGACAAGGAGAAGGCAAAACAAAACAGCCTTCAGCAAGGTCCCACTCAATTCTAGGTCTGGTTCTTCCATTTCACCCTCCGGGAACAATCCTAGCCAGCCCAGACTTCAGGGTCCCCACGCACACCAGGGCACTGCCAAGAGATGGTGAGGACGGCAGCAGGAACCACCTCGGTGCCAGGCACAGGACCAAGCACTCTCCACAACATCACCAAGCTCACAGCACTCAACTGTACCATGAAGAGACTGAGCCTTGAGGAAGGTGCTGTGACTAAGCTCTCACAGCTTGTAACAGTGGCACCCTCCAGTCTGCCTGAGACCTCTCACCTTCGCCATTCCGTGGGGAGGCCTGCTTTCCTGAGGTAACCTTGATACTACTGTCATTGAAATGCCACAGCATCCATGCACCTGTGCAACAAAGCGCCCCTCCAATGGTCTTCTTCGTGATGCCCATGAGGAGAATTATTCAGCACACTTTAAGTTATTTTGACAGTTTTGTATATGTAACTCTTTCCACTCCGCTGGCCAAGATGGCCCCTATGTTAAGACTTCTTGTTGTATATTTGCCCCTATAAAATGTACTGTTCTCAACTCTCAGACTTAATAAAATTGAAGTAAATAAAATGGAATGAACTAGAAAGGATTGGGCCTTCACTTCATCCACTACATTGAACAGGCAGCAGCAAAATAAACTGACAAAGCTTTGAAAAACATGATGCCTACTTCCTAGCTGGGTACCCTTGTACAAATTATCTGACTTCTCTGCGCTATAGTTTCTTCCTCCATAAAAAGTCATCTGCTGTCTATTCCACAGGACTGACCTGAATAATGAATACCAATAACACAGGAGCATCTTTCCTTAACAAATATGTAGGGTACTATATAACAGAGCATGACAATCCTTTCCAGTTGCTGCTGTTTTCTTCACTCAGGTCTGCCTTGGCCTGTCACATGACGCACATGCGTCAGGACTCAAACACTGACCATTTGTCCCGTTTCTCTCGGCCTTTCCTAAGAACTCTCTTAGGAAGATGTGCTCACCTTCATTTCAAAGGCAGTGCGGCCACCCAAGGGGCCCATCGTTCCCACCCTTTGACCTTCCTGGACAGGGTCAGAAAACCCATGCTGCATTTCCTTCAGCTAATGGAGAACATTTGTGTCTGCTCTGCCTCGTTTTCTTCTTGACATCTCCTCAGAATTTCCCCCATAATACATTTTTAGGAAATTTTGCTGCCAAAAAAAGTAAACAAAGATTTGAGGAAGAAGTCAAATGATTTTTACCCAATCATACCTATGGGTGTTAACATTTATGTCCAAATTCAAATCCAGAGCTGGGTAAATTCAAATGCTGTGTTGTTTTTATAATACTGTGCCAAGCTAACTTTGATCTTTGAAAGGCTGTATTTAGGATTCGAATTTATTTCTCTTTCACCTTTCATTCACACACGAACTTCAGTATCTAAAAAATGTTTCATTTATTCTGAGCAGAATCTCTTGATTGGTAAGGCGAATGACAGAGAACTCATCTCAAAACCAGAAAATACAGATTCTAGCCTTTTAGCAGTCAAAGACAACACCAAGTCCTTGAACTAAAAGTCACAGGGCACTTTCAGCCCTGTAAAGCAGAGGTAGGCTTTTTTTTGCAAACAATTGCTAAAATTCTTAGCTAAAAAATATAGACTCATTGGCCACCCAGAAATCAAGCCTACTGAACAACCTGTCAGTGCAGAAAGTGCTAGCACATTCAGAATAGGAACAAATAACCCCACAACCTCATTCAGCTGCCCTTAAGACAACAGTGTATACAGTGATTTTAAAATTGGCCTGATAAGAATCAACCAAAGATTTCATAGAATACAGAATCCCAGGTCCTACCCTAAAGCCCACTGAACTTAAATCTCCTGGGCAAATCTAAGACTCTGTATTTTATCACAGGCAGTTCTCCTGTCAGTTGAGTTTATGAACTACTGACACAGTAGACCCTCCCCCATCACTGGTCACTCCTCAAATAACTTGCACAAAGTCAGGCTGACGCACAAGTACAACTCCAATGT
Source organism: Tympanoctomys barrerae (assembly GCA_002564285.1). Classification (NCBI taxonomy): domain Eukaryota; kingdom Metazoa; phylum Chordata; class Mammalia; order Rodentia; family Octodontidae; genus Tympanoctomys; species Tympanoctomys barrerae. Next base: position 6,117 of record NDGN011381523.1, on the reverse strand, counting down.
ACAACTCTCCCTAAATGAAACTGCCCACACGTCACTCACCAAGGAGCGTGTGGGCCCAAACAACTGCACAGGAAGGGGAAAGGAAGATTCTAAAATTGACAATCAGAAGAGCAAAAAGTGGAGAACGCCACTGATATATTCCCAGCAGCCAGGAGTTCCAAAAGCCATATAGTTCCAAAAGCCAGCTCCCCTCAGTCTTTTCTTAAGAAAATGTGCCCAAAGAAACCAGCTAAGAGAGAAAAAATAACTAGCAATCTTGAACAAGAAGGCAGTAGAGGGCTGGGGCGATAGCTCAGTAGAATAAGTGCTTGCCTGACAAGCTCAAGGTCCTGAGTTCAACCCCTAGTACCGCAAAAAAAAAAAAAAAAGGCAATGGAAAAAAAAAAAGAAGGCAACAGATGTTTTCCACAATCGCAGACAACTCAATAAAAACTTATCTTTATATATATAGTAATCCATATAAAATGCTTTGCTAGGCAGCTTAATAGTTGGTTAGGAACAACCTATTTCTACATTCTGTGCTTCAGTGATAGATTATCAAAACTAATGGTTATTAGAAGCTCCTACTTAGTGAATGTACTAGTAGCTGGCACACACTTAGTGAAGGTTTTGAGCAAAAAAGGGAAAAGCCACCTGTTGTGCTTACTTATTTGTTGCCTTGTGATAATGATAAATTTCAGGGAGCAGGTGAAAGGGCACAATGGAAAAAAGGGGGGGGGAAATCTGGCCTGTTCTTCAGCACACGGGATTAACTATTACAAAAGCAATACTTACTTTCTCTCTAGAGTCAACACTAATTTAGGCTAATTTTCAACATTGATTCTTTGGCTAAACATAGCCCAATTTGGTTGATGGTGCAGTCCTGGAATAGAGGATAGGCTCAAAGTCCTTAGAAGGAGGCCCAGGAATGGTCTAGTCCCTGGCCTGCACCACAGTGATAAAGAAATTAGAGGAAGAGTAGTCAAGGGAATGTTCCCCAAATCGCACAGCAATGTGACAGCAACACAAGATGCCACTGGTGACAGGCTCAGCAGAGTGTGCACATAAGGAAGACACACAGCAAATGTGTCCTTCTCTGCTGGACACTGGGCCCAGTATGCCTGATGGTGACCTGGAACATCAGACACAATCCCACTCATACCATCATTTTGCTGATGGAAAGAGAAAACCCACTGACCACAATCTCATAACTAGCCCATAGCCATGGGACAGCCAGGAACGTGACGCTTCTCTCCCCAGGACACTCCTATGGCCTTTTCTACATCGTACTGTCCTCATCTCATTATGAAACAGTGTAATAGCTGAACAACAAATAAACTGAAATAGAACAATGCATGATGACTCCATGTATCCTATACTTGGAACCAGTTCTAAAACTTTACCTCAACCATGCGATGACAATCAAAAAATATCCGAAAACCTCCTGGAACAACCAAATTAAATAAAATGGTTGCTGAGCACCTAAATTCTGGATCGATGGCCACAAGCATTGGTCCCCAATTGGTTTGGGGGCACATGTGTAACTGAGAAATGTGGAACGGCAGGACATACTACAAACTGAGCCTCAGCATCATCCAGAGGAGGGTCCACGTAACTGAGAAGTTGAGAGGAATTCAAAGTGACTTGGGTGTGAATCTGTCCTGGATAGTCTCCTTCCTTGAGACTTGGGTTTTCATGTCTAGGAGATGGATATGTTTTCATAAGTGTTACAATAACAAGTATATAATTAACTTGTATTTTTTCAAAAAGAGATCAATAGCACTTAGAGAGACAAATAGGTAGAACTCCATTTCTGCCTGGAAATATCTCTGTTCTCGGGACCAGAACCAATATGCAACACACAGCTGACACAGATCATTTTGTTGAAACAAAAATACAATGAATTCCATAAAAACTACCATGAATAGACTCATAATTATGTTTTGAAAGAATCAGTTGACAAAGACAGCTGCTCAAAGATAGTTCCCATTGCAATTCTTTCAATTAGTCTTTTCTTCATCCAGAATTAAACACTCTACAAAGGTGCATGAAACAAGTTAAGCTACCTGCTTATTTCCACTTACGTAGCACTTGTAAAGCACATCAACTTTTATTTTTTCCAGATACTAAGAGATGAGGCTTGATATGTACTCCCACGGGAGAATAAACAAAACCCGCTCTCTTCTTAATATATTAGTACTCTATAATCCAGGCCATATGATCAATAAAACTACATAAAATTAAATCACACCAACAGTTTAGGCCGAGAGTGAACTAAGTAGAAATAATTTTGTTAGGAGTACGGAGTGTGGAAGATTAAAATCACATGTTCTATATTAATTTTTGTTTTGGAAGTCACATAAAGTTCTCTGGCATGATATCTCACAATGTTTATCTTCCAGTTTTCCCGGGTAAAGAGAGGGACCTAACTGGTGATTACTGCAAGGGACACCAATCAACAAATGATTCAAAAGGTCAATGTTGCCAAGGTTTTAATGGCAAGATGCATAGCCCTTGCAAAAGGCAAGCAGATGCCACTCTTAACAAAACTCACCACTGTCCTGACACCTGATTGCTTTTTTGAATTACAGCCATTTGCTCAAGCATACACCAACAGTGATAGTGAGCAGGAAGATTTACCTTACTAGCTGGGGCAGGGGAGGGGGACAGAGGGAGCATTGGTATACTATACCTCACTGACAGCTAAACTACCCAAGCTGCCAGGAATGTCTTTTTTTTTTTTTTTTAACAAATTCTTTCACACTTCTTTCCTCTAATAAGAATTCATCATCTCTCAGGGCTGCCTTCTGAAATCAAGAGCGAAAGGGAGGAGAACAATGAAATTGTACAATTCCTTATCACCCAAGCAGGAGGAAGAAGGGTACCTCACACAGCCAGCCTAGAAAAGCCGGCCCCACCACCACCAAAACACTGCGGTCAGCACTGGGAAGTGGCAGAAGAGTTTACAGCAGTGTCTACATGTTTAGGATTCCACTGTAGTCCCCTCAGGACCTGGGAGGGTCTTCTAAAGATTCAATACAAGATTAGTTACAAGACACTAAGTACTAATCTGTCCCTCTGTGCATGATAATAAGCCAGTGCCACTAGGAAGGTAGGCCCTCCAGTGACAATTCTTTCACATAGCATCCTAAAAGCTCAGTTGCTTTGAAGAGCCGGGAATGGAACCCCACCACCTGGATTCCACACAGCACAACTCTGCCTCCAGCGGTCTCTCCCAGCTGAAGGGGGCCACTCTTCCGTTAAGACTCTAAAAGTCTCATCTTTCTTCGTCTTGCACCTTCCCCTGGACATTCAGGCCAAGGACAAGAGAGTACAGGACACTAAGGTCACAGCTACCCAAGGAATCCTGGGCCCAGGGAAACTCAACTCCAGCCCAAGAATTCCCAGGTTAGCCTGACCCCGATGGACACGTCCATTTCAATGGGACTTAAGTCTCAGAGCAGGACTTCTATTTTCAGGGAACTGAACTGGGAACACAGATGTTTCTTCAGTTAGCAGTGTTGGCAGAACCGCTCCTGGACCAAATCCGAGTTCTTAAAGCAGGAAGGGGCCTTGGAGAGCATAGCCTTCAACACACCCAGCCAACTGCGGAGGAAACTGAGGCCTAGGGGGCAGTTAGGTGTACACCCAGCAAGTGGCAGAGTGGCAGAGTTCCCGGACAAGTCCCGTGCGCTTTCCATTACACCAAGATTCGCTTAAGAAAAAAATAAAAATTTAAAAAACAAAATTCTCGGTAGACTCCAACCTCGGAGCTCCAGTAGACGCGCAGTTGCTTCTGCCTGCCCTAGTCTTCTCCCCATCCTGTACCTCACACCGCCCCACTCCCAAGTACTTTGGTAAACAGCATCCGCGGCGTCTCAACTTTCGGGGGGCGGGGGGGGGGCGAATTAGATCAAGGTCCCTAAGCAAGATCGTGGCTTGCTTTTGCTCAGTGTCCTTGTCGGGGAAATGGGTCACCTAACCCCCCTGGCACCAACTCGGACAGAAGGCCGGTTAAAACAGATTCTGCGGAACCGCCCACCACCAGGCGCATAGTAGGTGCTCGAAGGGGTGCGGACCAGCACCGAGCACCGGGACCGGCCCGGGACTGGCCGAGCTCCGCGGGGCGCTGGAGGGAGGGCGGCCGCGGCAGGGCTGCAGTTCAGGCGCACCCACAGCGCTCCGCACGCCGTGGGCTGGGGTGCAGGCGGCGAGCTCCTCGGCAACTGCGGTCGCGGCTCAGCTCGTGGCCTCGGCGGGAGACGGAGCCGCCGCCCGCGCGCGGGGCCCGCAATCGGGCAGGGGTGCGGGGCAGGGGCGCCAGAGGCGGGAAGGGGCCGGGGCCGGACGCTCGCTCACCCATGATCAGGCAGAAGAGGTCGAGGCAGACGAGCAGCGCGCGCTTGCCGCCGCTCCTGCGCGGGCCGGGGCCGAGCGCGGGGCCGCCGCCGTTCTTGCTCTCGGGCGCGATCGCCTTGTCGTACTTGTAGCTCTGCATGGCGCTGGCGCTGCCGCGCTGTCTCCGCTCCGCCCCGCTCGTGCGAAAGTCCCGGGAGAGCGCGGGTCCCGAGCGGAGGCTGCAGCGCGGACCGGACGGCGGGGTCTGGGCTGTGTCCCCGCGGGCGAGGGGCACCCGGGCTCCGGCCGCCTCCTCCGCGGGCGCTCAATGAATGGGCAGCGCCGAGCTCCGCGGCTCGCAGCGCCTCTGACTCCGGGTACGCCTCCGCCTCCGCCTCCTTCTCCTGCTGCTGCTGCAGCTGCGGCCGCTCGGTTTGTTTTCTGCACTTTTATTGCACGAGCTCCTTTAAAAAGAGCGAAGGAGAGAGAGGGGGAGGGCCCTCCTCGCTTGGCTCGGACGGGATTCCGAAAGTACAGCCCCTTCCTTAAGCTGCCTAAAACGTAGGATAATTAAGGCCACATTTCCCCCACCCCCTTCAAAAAAAAAAAAAAAAACAACTCCTAAAAGGAAAAGTTACTCTGGAACCAGAGAATTCGGGAGCCCCTAGCGTTCAGAAAGACCAAAATGTCACAAAAGGAAAAAGTATGTATTTAGATAAAAGAAACATTTTCTAGCCTGCCTTGGATCAGGCAAAAGTTTAGAGCTGTACAACCCTGCTTTTCTCCTCATTTATAAACTTGGAGTTTTCAAGTCTTTATTTTGACTTGAGTCGGATTATCCTGAAAATGCGATTTCTGAGGAAAGCTGATTAGTTGTTTTAAGATCTAAGTACAGGTACTGCGCTAGAGTCAGCGAAGAGGGCGGCCGCAGTCCAGAGCCAGGTACCCTGGGCATGAAGGCTGGCTGCGCCTCAGTTCTCCCAAGCTCACTTGGACACAATAGCTGTTTCTTCCCAATACCATAACCGCAGTGAGCCATGTTGGCCGGGCGCAAGAACCCCAATCCCTCCAACTCTTCTGTGCTCCGGCTGACCTCCGAGGTGTGCCCCACGCCTCCCGTGGGCAATTCCAAGGCAGCTGGGCTGTTATGGGCCTCGAGCTTCAAGCGACAGAGACTCTCATATTGTTTTTAATTGTGAGAGTTTCCTTTTTTTTCCTTCCAGACAAGGAAGGAGCACTTCTAGGGTAAGGGCCTTCCGTTGTGCCCAACTCTGAGCAGGGCAGTCAATGGACAAGAAGTGAACACTTCTTCTAAATGTCTTTTTCCAGAAAGATATAGCTTTCTGACACATGCCATGGGTCACATTATTTCTTACAATGACCCGTGTATCCACCCATCAGCTAACTGCTCACCTTTGGCTGAAAAGTCCTTTTATACCCCAAAGCCCTGCTCTCCTACCCTGTGCTTCCTGCATACCTTTCCCTCCCCTTCCCTAGCTAGCAGAATGTTCTAGTTACCAAAACTAGTCCTTTGGGACTGGTTCACATTAAGTGGGACCAGCAAGCAAAGGTGATAGGGCCAACCAGACTCAGCACCCTGGTTCTACTTTTTTTGGGGGGAGGGGTGGGTGGAACCAGGGATTGAACTTAGGTCCTTGCACTTGCCAGGAAAGCACTTATTCCACTGAGCCATCTTCCCGGCCCTACACCGTTTCTAAAGGAAGCAGGTAAGAGCCAGGGTGACTGGGGAAACAGATCTCTTGGGTCACCTTCCAGGGAGAAACACACTCTCTTAACAAA
>NDGN011381519.1:0-53363 GCA_002564285.1 Tympanoctomys barrerae | reverse complement strand
CTTTATATTGTAGACATATATCACTTACTTGTGATTGTGGTTTGTAATTCTGTGAGTTATCTATTATTGCAGAGCACATTATTCTTAGTGCCTTGGGACAGCACTAATCATTCATTTTGCAGTCCCTTTGGTCAGGAGTTTGAGGGCCCTTCAGCTTAGTGTCCCCTCATGGCTGCAGTGGGGATCACCTCGGGCTGTAACCGCCTGGAGGCTCAGTTCTCCTCCAGCTGCTGCTGCCTGGGCCGGGGGTCCTCTTCACTGGGACCTTCTTGTGGCCTTTTGGGGTCCCAAATAGTAAGGTGGAGTCACGCACTTCTCCAGCAACCTGGAGCTTGCCCTCTGAGTCCCACATACAGGCCAGCCTGACTTGTAGCAAGGACACATGGCAGCATGATTGTAGGGCTGGATGGGTGGGGCTGAATCAGAAGCTGGCTGTACAGGAAGGCCTCACTGTTTTTTAATAACTTGCTTTACCATGATAATATTGCTACTCAAATGCCTGCTTCTAGGTTCTATTTATTAGAACACTTTATTTTTAAGTTATTATGACTGGAAAAGCCACTCCACAGAGTTGCATAGTCCCAGTGAAAGAAAAGCATCGCCTCTTTTCTAAATCATGGCATCCATTGTAGGACCCCATTTACCACCCACATAAGGCTCCAATGAAATGGAGACAAGAAGTATCTATTTTTCTTAATGTTAGTTTTTGTTGTGCTACTTAGGTATTAATTTTTATGTCTTTAATGAACTATCCACTTGAAAGATTTTTAATATGGAATGGGAGAATCACCTTCTAACTTTTGGGAGGTTTATATATGATATACTTATTACACTGTTTTTGGCCACAGAATGACTATCAATGGAAACATTGTAAAAAATAACAAGTTTGTTTTATTTAAAATATTTCTTATTATTAAACATCTTAATAGTATGTTTGAAGAAACATTTTAAGTGTGTCTACTTTGTCATTTGGTTGATAAGAGTGCTGGGGAAAGTTGTGGGTAGTGGTGGTGATGTGTGTGTTATTAATATTATCAGTGGTCTCTGTAGGAACCCTCGTAAGCCAGGTTTTAAATTCTGTGAAAGATAACATCAGTAAGTCCTCTGAGTCAGGCAAAGGAAAACGGCAGAATGCTGACAGGCACAGGGCTAGGTTCCTGTGCTGGCCTTGCATGTGGAGCAGCCCACCCACCCTGCCTCACGGCTCCTGTGCCGAGTGGCTGTGCGTGGCCCTGTGCGCTGCACTGTGGAGCGTGGGCGCCTTGGCCCGCTCAGCAGCTTCACAGCCAGGTTGTGCTGCAGCATTGCTCTTCACTTGAAGTGGAGCTCCTTAGCTCTTCCATACTTGTTTCCTCATCTGCAAAGTGAAAGCATTAATTATAGCTGCCTCACAGTTCATGACTTCATGTGGGCAAAGTGTTTCTCTGGCGCAGGGATGGTGCTACAAAGTGTTAGCTATTATTACAGACTTTTTCTTGTTTTCAGGATTGAGCCCAGGGCCTTCATACTGAACCACATTCTTTATGTTGAGATAGCGCCTTGCTAGGTTGCAGGAGTTGATGATCCTCCTGTCTCAGCCCTCCAGAGTCCTGGAATTACAGGGGTGTACCACCACACCCAGATAAAAGGATGATTTCAAAAATAAATAGGCCCAGAAGTTTTAATACTTTTTTTCTTGCTAATTAATAAATATTTGTAAAACTTCTAAAGTCCACTGCCTTGCAGAAAGTTCCTGTGGTTTTGTATGTTTAGCATGTTAAAAACAAACTTTACAGAGTTGCTGAGTCTTTTCTTCAGAAGTAGAGTTAAACCAGTACTGCATAAAAATACCTTCACAGTCTGTCTCTGCCCAAGTAGCAGCAAGAGACCCTTTGGTCTCCTTTGTGTGAATCTGAGGAACTGAGTAGAAAGAAGTGGGTGAAAAAGCAGCTCACGCAGCCCCCATCCATCCTTGAGCCCCATGAATTGGAAGGAAGAAGTAATTACAGGAAGTTCCTGACTTACAAACAGTTCTCTAGGAGGGACAGACCTCCTTTGTAAGTTGGGCACTTGCTGTGTGTACCAAAAGCACAAGCAGGGTGCAGCACTGACGGTGCCATTGCTCACTAGGTGCAGTAACTAGTTGGCGTTTTCTAAAATTCAGGGTGCTATCAAGCAGTTTCACAAATAGTTATTTTTAGTTTGAAGTTTTGATAGGTTTTTTTTCCTATCTCTTGTCTATCTGTCTGTCTGTCTGTCTTTCTATCTGGTACAGAGTCTTGCTACACAGCTCAGGCTTGTAGTGATCCTCCTGTCTCAGCTTCCCCAGCACTGGGATTATGGATATGTGCCACCACAGTTGGTTTCAGTGGCCAGCTTGGTGCAGGGCCGGCATGGCATGCACTACGGGGAATCGAACCTGGGTCCTTGTGCTTGCCAGGCAGGCTCTTAGACTGCTGAGCTATCTCCCCAGACCCAGATAAAGTTCCTCTTGTATAATATTAAATGCTTATCTTGCTGATTTGTTGATATGATATGAACCACTTGAGGAAGTGTTGTGATACATTTCTAGGTATATAGTATGTACATTTATAAGATTAGGTAATACTGGATCATAAATTTAATTTTTATAAGAATGATGTTTGTATCTACTGACCATTTGAAGTAGTTGTATAGATGATCTTTGGAACGTTGGTGGTCAGCCTGTGAGTGTCTTATGTTGGCTGTACAGTCAATGCATGGAAGGTAATTTTATTCACATTGCAGCATTACTTGGAAGAAACAAACTGTAACCATAACTTTAATTTTTTTATTGGAATTTCCCTTCAGTGCCTATTGTCTTTAGACTATATCGGTTCTAATAATCAGTATTTTCTTTATTAACCCAGGTGAAATGCCTCAGCTTGTGAAAGGAATGAAGTTGTTGAACCAAGCTGATCCCTGTGTCCAGATTTTAATTCAGGAAACAGGCGAGCACGTTTTGGTCACAGCAGGGGAAGTTCACCTTCAGCGATGCTTGGATGACTTAAAAGAAAGGTTAGCTAAATTGTTAGAGATGGAGAAAGTGCTGATAGGTCTATAATCAGTGGGATATTTTTCAGTGTTTCCTAAACCACATGAGTATGGACTGTAGCCTATTTTTGGAGGAAAATAAAATGCCATCCATTCAGATAGGACTGTCATTGGATCATAAATATAATTTTTATTAACTAAAAAGTGGAACTTATTGCCTACTCGAACTATTTTGCATTTTAGTTTGAATTATAAATATTTTCATATGTGTATATTTTACTTTAAGCATGTACATAAAGAACACATATAAGGACAACAAAACAAAATCTTTGTAAATGTAGGTGAGATTAAGACAAGCTTTTCTCATTATTGTGGTCTCCACAATGTGAACCTTCTAGAAATCTTTATATCTCTGTGTGAAGGTGCTATGTGTCATTAAATGGGCATTCTGAATCACTTTATAAATAACATTTTTCAGGGCAGGGGATAACTCAAGTGGTAGAAAACTTGCATGGCAAGTACAAGGTTCTTGGTTCAATGCCCAGTGTTGCAAAAAAAAAAGGTGAAATTCTATTTATTTCTAGTAGGTAGAAATAAAATAGGTTTGGCATATTACTCTGGAATATGAAAATTATGCTGAAGCTGTTTACTATTCCTAATACTTTCTCAAGACTCTTAGATTTTTAGCCCATAATGACAGTATTTTTCTGATACAATTCTAATATTTGTATTTTTAATCTTCTTTATAATGCTTCCGAGATCTTGTGGTACAGCATAGCCTATAACAGTCTTAATCCTGACTACAAATGGCGGCTTTCAAGGATTTTTCCATAGTATATGTTTGCTCTAGTTATTTTGAAGATATTCCTTATCAGTTTTATTCTTGGCTTGCTAGAAAAAAAGATCTGGCGTAGATGCTTAGTCTTTTTTGTTTTCACATGTAAAAATCAAGAATAGGTATTGAATTTTCTTGAATGCCAGTTTTGTATTTTTAAAGATGGTTCAAGAAGTTAAATTTTTAATTTGACATTTTTTGTCTCATAATTTGACATATTTTAGTAATAACCAATTATTTTAAAAAGACTATTATGAATTATTTCCTTAATATATTGTTTAACTCTGTTTTTCATTGTAGCATAATGACTGGGAATGCAGATTCTGAAGTCAAATCTAGGTTTAGCTCCTAAATTCTCCACTTACTAGCCATTTGGAGAAAAACCTTGATCTGTCTTCTCTAATGTTCCCCTCTACAAAATGAGGATAATACTAATGCTGCTGAAGAAGTAATGCATGTAGAACACTTACAGTGGTAACCCCTACCTCCTCTCTAAGAAGGCAACATCAAAAACAAAATGCACATGTAGTTATTTTTCGTTGTATGATAATGTTAGCTTAGCTTCTATATGAGAATTTTTGGGTAAGATTAAACTGTAGCTTTGTCTATGCATGCTGTTGAGTTTGAGTGTCAGAATAACTAAATACATGTAGACATCTAGTGTGTTCTACATATATATTAATTGAAACACTAAATCTTTGGAAATAAAAAATTACTCACAAAACAATAACTTTTTATTTTAAGTAATAGAGGGGCTTGAACCAGGGTCTTTGCACTGAGCTACAGTCCCAACCTATATTTTACTTTTTGGGCCAGAGTCTCACTAAGTTGCCCAGACTGGGCTTGCGATCCTTCTGCCTCAGCCTTCTACAGTCCTGGGATTACAGGCATGCTCCACCTTTTGTTTTCTTCTACAGGTTGTAGTGTTTTTTTCAAATTCTATATTCTAAAATTAATTTGGATATCAAATTTTCTTTATTTTCAGAAAATTGTTGACTTTTCAAATTTATCAAAATCATAAGATTAGAAACCTCCACTTGTACAAAGTAGAGTAAATCTAGAATTAAATATAAACATTTCAAAAATTTCCTAGGAAAAAGTTCTTCTAATCTATATATGTACATATATAACATATGCATACTTCTTACATGTATCTATCCATATTTCCAGTAATGGATATGGACCAGACTGGAGCCGCAGTAACTGACAGTGAGAAATGGCAAATTAGAATACAGAGATTGCCATCATCAGAATCTGCCTGCACCTAAACTTGTGTTATATGGGAAAAGGGCTCTCTGAACTTGGTGCCAAGGCACAGTTTAGGACCTATGCTGTCCAGCATAATGGCCACTACCTGTGTGAAACTCTTTGAAATCAAATTAGTTAAAATCATGACTAAAAATCCATTTTCTCAGTCATGCTAGCCAGATTTCAAATGTTCCATAGCTAAGCATGGCTGTTTAAATACAGTCATTCCTTTCAGTTGTACTGGCCAAGTGCTTGACAATCACCGTGAAGTTATAGAATAAAGGCATAGGTATTTTGACAGCCTCTAAGCCTCTTATCAAAACAAAATATATTGTAAGGATTTGACTATCCTTCCTGAAATTCTCTGATTATGTATGTATATTTAGAGCTATGATTGGGCTTTTCTTTTCCAGACTCTTAGATTGGCAAATTGTATTTTGAAGAATTCATATGTCAAGTCTTGTTAAAACATTTATTTTCCACTCAAAGCATTCTTGTCTAAATAGATAACTAATTTATTTTGAGAATGAATGAAGCAGTGAAATTTCAGTACAAGCATAGAACTCCCTGAAGGTGTGTTCCCATTAGAGGCATTCTTTTCAAGCCAAAATAAAGGCAGCATTATATATGAATTGTGATGTATTATAAATTACTGTCTTTCATGTAAAACAATTTCTAAGTTTCTGTACTTGTGCACAGTTTTCATTGCATAAAAGGATCCATTGATGCCATTTTGATTGTAAGCCTTTATTTCTCTTGATTTTGTAGGTTTGCAAAGATTCATATCAGTGTATCGGAACCCATTATTCCTTTCAGAGAAACAATCACAAAACCCCCAAAAGTTGACATGGTCAATGAAGAAATAGGCAAACAACAGAAAGTTGCAGTCATACACCAAACAAGAGATGATCAGAGCAAAATCCCTGAAGGGGTCCAAGTCGACTCTGATGGGCTGATCACCATCACAACCCCCAACAAACTTGCTACCCTCAGTGTCCGGGCCATGCCCCTTCCAGAAGAAGTCACTCAGATTTTGGAAGAAAACAGTGATTTGATTCGTTCTATGGAGCAACTGACATCTTTGTTGGATGAGGGCAAAAATACTCACATGATTCATCAGAAGACCCAAGAGAAAATGTGGGAATTCAAAGGAAAACTGGAGCAACACCTGACAGGGAGAAAATGGCGGAACACAGTTGACCAAATCTGGTCATTTGGCCCAAGAAAATGTGGGCCCAACATACTGATCAGTAGAAGTGAGGACTTTCAAAACTCAGTGTGGACAGGCGCAGCTGGCAGAGCTTCCCAGGCAGCCAATAGATACCGAGACCTGGGCAATAGCATTGTGAGTGGCTTCCAGCTGGCAACCCTCTCTGGCCCCATGTGTGAGGAGCCCCTGATGGGTGTCTGTTTTATTCTGGAAAAATGGGACATAAGTAAGCTTGAGGAACAAGGAGCGAGTGTTAACCAGAATCATGAAAAAGGTGATGTGGTTGGAGAGGGCCAGTGGGGAGAGAGAAGCTGTCCTGCTGGAGATGAAAACCAAGAGCCACCAGCTGGCTGCTCCGAGGCCTCTGAGAAAACTTCCCAGAAAGGAGAATCTCCAGTCACTGATTGCTATGGACCCTTCTCAGGACAATTGATTGCCACCATGAAGGAAGCCTGTCGCTATGCCCTGCAGGTGAAACCACAGCGCCTGATGGCAGCTATGTATACTTGTGACATCATGGCCACCAGCGATGTTCTCGGTAAGGCCAGAAATAAAGAAAAGAGGTGCCCTGGGTGGTAGTGAAGTCCCCAAGTCCTGCACTCAGTGTATTTACAGAAGCAGTGTCATCTTCTGATTTACTAAGGAGTTAAGATCTTAGAAAGTCAGAAGCTGTAAGTACTAAAACCTTGAGGAAAGAACGTACATGCCTACTGAAGGTCTTTCCTTTTGGAACAAATAGAATCTCTTACCATCCCAACCTGTGCATCTGTTTTTTTCTCCAATGAATAAATGTGCCATGTTTATGGCCAAAGTCATCCTGAAAGTGGTCAAAGAATAAGACAGCATGTTTTTGTTGTTTTGTTTTGCTTTGTTTTATTTTTGGGACAGTCTTGCTCTGCAGCTCAGGCTGTTCTCGAACTTGTGGCGATCCTCCTGGCACAGCCTCCTGAGTGCTGGGATTACAGACATGTGCTACCACACACTGCAAGGCAGCATTTTGTACTGACAGCACAGAAGGGCAGTGTGACTCTCTTCTCAGGTCCTTTCTGAAAACCAAAATTAGCTGAGGGTTTTATCCATTTGTGATTATTTACTCTTTGGGACCTCAGAAAACACTGATCTGTGACACTAGTGGCTATTTTGGCTTTTAACCACTATTACCGCACCTCTGAGAAGAGGGCAGAAGCTTGTGATAGCTTGATAAGAACACATCCCTAGCTCGGCACGTCTCTTTTCTCAGGAGGGCATGGACAGGTGCAGCAATGATGAGCATACTAAGGAAAGGCAGTGCATGGATCTAGACCTCTAGACCTAAGTCCTCTATGTGGGTATCTACCTCTTTTAGTAAGTTGCTTTTGGTTGTTCACACCTAAAAGAAGAAATTTGAGCTTTTTCGAGGAGTGGGATAGAAGTTTCTAGGGACTGAACTCAAGGCTTTTGCAACAAAACCACATCCTCAGCCCATTTGTATTTTTCAGTGTGAGATGGTCTTGCTAAGTTGCATCAGCAGTACTCAGACATTTGATCCTCCTGGGATTACAAGCGTATAACCCCACTCCCACCCAGGAAACTTAGGCTCGCTTCACAGTAAAGTTCCTGTGAGACCAACGGAGCATCCAGAGCAGCATTTCAAAAATAGCTACCTTAAACAGTGTCAACAAGAGTAGTAACCACAAGACTACTTAAAGCCAGTACGTGCCATAAAGTAAATAGAGTCTCTGAGCGTCACCTGCCATGTATAGTGGTTCTCTGCTTCGTGTGGATACAGCTACCTGTCAGCATCTCATGGAATGTATAGGTTTAGGGAGTGCCCATCTAAAGCATTTTTAAATGTTATTCTGTATTTTCCTTTAGAACTTTCCTATGGCAGAAATTGAAGGAAGACTTCAGAGCCATTCTGAAGTCTCTCTGACCACCCATGACTATTTCTGTAGATGCCACTCATTCTTACTTCTGTGATCTGTCGGTGTTCGTATGTATTGAGCCTCGAGTCCTCCCACTCCTTTGTTGCTGTACATACCTGTTTCAGTAGATCAGTACTTCTTGAATTTGAGAAGAGCATTAGTTTTCTACTTGTTTTTCTTAGTCACTTTCCTTGTTGCTGGGACACAGTATTACCCCACACCCACAATTTAAAGCAGGAGAGGTTGATTTGGGTGCATATTTTAGTTCATGGCCAGCGGACTGCAAAGAAGAATCATGGCAGAAGGACCTGAGCAGAAGCAGCTTTGTTTATGGGCTAGTTAGGAAACAGAAAGTGAAGAAAGGAGCTGGAGACGAGAAACACTAGATGCTCCTGGGTTTTGCCCATATGGTCCTTTCCTCTCCTAGGAGCCCTACCTATGAGAGCCTGAGGCTCTGGAGGGATACCCGGATGTAAACCACAACATGCTTCATCAGCTGTTGGCAGGGGTTTTGTGCTCGTCTGCTGTTTCAGTTCCTGTCCTTTGAGCATCCATCCTGTTCAGCATCCCTCTTAAGTAAAGGAACTGTGTTTGAACACTTCCAGAAAGGTTGTCCAGCCAGTAAGAACACAGACACGTGTTATCTCCCATGTGGGATACAGACTTGTAGTGGAGTTTAGGGCTTCCATCTTGTCCTAGCATGTGGAAAGTTCAGATGATCCCCATTTCTGTTTTTAAAAATAAATTATGTCTTCCCATGGTGGTGATTGGTTAGATTATAGAAATTGTGTAGTCTCACAAACTCCAGTATTTACCTACCAGCACGTCAGCAACAATAAAGGATTTTTTTTTTAATGTATTTAGTACAGGGTTTGCAGGGTCTCACTACATAGATTGGGCTTGGAGTGATCCTGTTTACAGCATCTCAAGTGCTGGGATTACAGGTGTGCCCCACCATGCCCAGTCTCAAAGCTATCTCAGTATGCCCTAAGGGTGGGGCTAGCACAGCAGGCTGAGGATGAAACCCAGGTTCCTGCGTGTGCCTAAGCAGGCACTTTAATCTGCTGAGCTCTCTGACCGGCCCAGGAAAATATTTTGATGGAAAAAAAAAACCTTTAATATTTAGATATTTCTTCCTTTTTTACTTTTTTCATATGTTCTTGTCTGAAAAATAAAACTCACAAGTTATAAGTCAAGTATTTGATGAAGATCAGGTCTGCTGTGTCTGTTCCCTTCATTATCAGCCTAGCAATTGCAATATATGAAGCTTAAGTTAATATAACTTTGTGTTGAGGTCATTCATGATTGATTTTTTTTAGACTCTCCTTAGGGTCTGTTATTTTAAAGTCTGTTGTTTTTTGGCTTTGTTTTTCTTTTCCATTGCCTTCTGTGCGTTTGAAATGATCATCCTGAAGTCTAGGGGCTCAGTCTTCTTTCTCTGAAGACAATGATAACTAGTCTAAATAATGGAATAACTAAAATAATGGAAATACATTTTTTCTCCAAATTGTCTTCTCTTCTGTGTGATCCATTTCAAATGGCATTTCTACTTTTGTTTTGTGAAGACAGATTTCAGTATGGCATGTGAAGCCAGAATATGTTGTTGGCATTTATCAGATTGAAATTCCTAGCACCCTGTCAAGCCATGCCTCTCTGTCCATTTTCTCATTCTAATAGGGAATCACCACCTAGACTACATGTGACCAGGCCTCCTCAGGGCAGTACCTTAATCTACCTTTAGTCATTACTGCTTTTATCCCATCCTGCCTTTCTTTTTCCTCCCATCATTGCTATTTTCTTGTCGTAGCCCTTGGGACTGTTTGTCCTCTTTTCTCTCTGGGGCAGAGTACCACTCTGCCTTGCCTTGCCCACTGCAGTTTCCATTGTGCCAGGCCTCAGCAACCCCACACACACGGGCTGTGAACTCCCATTTTTTTTTCCCCACTGTGGCAGCTGTGCAGCTGTGGGTTGGTCAGTGTACCATATCTGGACCATTGTCCCTGGAACCATTTCTTAACCCATTTTCCTGTTAGCAACTTGCTATCACACCACTGCCTTACAAAGAAACTGTTTAGGTCTGATCTGAACTTGTTTTCTCCCACTGCAGTGGTTTGAGGTTTTCTTGCTTAGTCTAGACAATCTCCTCTGAGGCCTCTTCTCTTGTTGCTTTACAGGGGCTCTCTGGTGTTGAGGGCCAGTCTCTGGAGTCCCAGGTCTGTCAACATGGTTGGCTGTTTTCCCTTTTCAAATCAGCATCTTCAAATGGGAAAAGAAATGAAGAGAGTTTACTGTATTCCTTGGGTTTGCTTCTGTCTGTAAGATCTCTGTGTTAAAATATCTTCTGAGACAACATCAGACTTTGCCGGCCATTCCTTTTAATTCTCTAGAAAGCAACATAAAGTCGTTTTTAGGTTTATTTTGTATCTAGCAAAATGAATTTCCTTAATCTTTTTAAAATTTACTTCTTTGTGTGCAGACTGTTAAAACAGTAAATGCTTGGGTGGAATTGCATAGGAATGGGAAACTTTGGAGGAAAATAATCATCTCAAAATTATTTTTATCTGGGAAAAGAATCCAAGACAATGCCTCTTTTTGCTTTTTTTGCCTTTGTTTAACCTTTGATAGTTCCCTTTAATGGGCTTCTTTGACTATCATATTTTTACTTTCTTGTCATGAGAAGTCATTTATCTCTGTGTTTTTTCTAACCTGTTATTGTTTCATTTTTGTTTTCTTTTTATCTTTGGCAGTAACGTCACATTTTAAAAATATTCCTTTTTCTTTGGCAGTATTAAAACTTTAATCCAAGCTATGAGTATTGTATTTCTGTTTTTATGTGCAGAAATGAATGTCAACATTATTACTTTATGCTTCAATGTATCAGAAGCAT
Organism: Tympanoctomys barrerae; assembly: GCA_002564285.1. NCBI lineage: Eukaryota > Metazoa > Chordata > Mammalia > Rodentia > Octodontidae > Tympanoctomys > Tympanoctomys barrerae. Next base: position 42,288 of record NDGN011381519.1, on the reverse strand, counting down.
TCTAATAATTCTTATTAATTAGAAGTGCTCTAATTTACATTAAATATCAACCCCAAGGTAGAAGTACACATTATTTCCTGTTAGCTTACCATTTGTTAACACAGTGCTGTGAATAGTTGGTTCCTTTCCTAAATTGAGAAAAAGACTATAGCACACCTATACTATTCTTCTACCTTAAAAGATCATAGAATCAACATTAGGTAATCTTAGCGTTGAATAAGGAATTGCATATGTGAATCTGAAATGTCGTAATTAACCATTGAAGTTTATTGGAGCTCAAATGGGCAAGAGGATGTTTCAAACTTAGGGGTATCAGACTTCATACAGCAAGTGGTTTTTGAATGGGCCGTGAATGATGAGAAGATTCGAGATAGATTTGGACTGAGACTGTGTGTTGCCAACTGCAGGAGCTAAGAGGTCTGATGGTGCTGTGGGCAGGGAACAGTCTTCTTGGCTCAGAGACTGTGGTCTGTACTCGGTCTCTCGCTGTAGCCCTCACAGGAGCTGATGATACTATAGGCCACTGCCAATCTTGGGGCTTTATGTGGAAATGAGACATTCATAGCATAGTTGTTGAGAATTTAGCCCAGATCCAATAATTCCAGGTGATTAATGCTCTTGCTTTATGTTCCCCTGAGGAATTCTTCTCTGGTACCCCCATACCGCAGGGCATCCAGGGATCTTTCTCTTAAGTGAACAAATGCAAGAGTGATGTATAGATCCCTGTAGACGATGTGTTCTAAGTAGTATTTTGACTTGCCACGTTGATTTCCCAATGGTAACAGTGGCAGGTTTAGAGCCCTGAGTCCATGGAAGCATGGACACACCTGTCATGCAAGCTACATGTGTGTTGGGGAAGTTCTATTAGAGTGTTTCTTTGTTGAGTGATGCACCACTGTGCCCCAGTTTTGAAAGGTAGTTTTAGTGGAATTAAGACCAAATGGCCCAAAAATATAGTACATGATTAATTACATTTTGTGTCAATTACAGGTACTGATCCAAGTCTTCTTGCATGACCCACAACAAGAAGAGCTATGGCCTATGTTGCAATAGCAGCCTAGCAGCCTCTCCCCATTCACTATCTGTGCTGGTCCCTCTGCCCCAAATTACTTCCTTAATCATTTTAACCCCTGTGGTTTTCTATTTACTTCCACAGACCACCTTAATATTTTCCTTAGCATGAGATAGAAGAATAAAGATTACTAGTTGATACCCACCAGCTATTACAGTAAGATTTTTTTTCTGTATATCAAACTAATATGTACCCTAAAGGGAATTACTAGTGACTATAATAGTTGTATTACTTTTCTTAGAGCTGGTCAGACTAGAAGTATTCCAGTATATTCATTTACAGGCAACACACATTAAGATAAAGAAATCGTGGGAGTTGAAAGAAAAGCAGCTGAGCATATACAAAGAAGAAATACATATAAGAAATACAAAGCATATCACAAGAAGATTGATTTGGGAAAGAAAAGACTGATTTGTGGAAGGATTAAATTTATCCAATTTGATGAAAACTGGCTAGAAACTGGAACTCATGGGTAAAAACTAAAGAGGAACAGATTTGAGGTCCCAACGTTGTGTGGCTGTTGGGGCCATAGGGAGATGAAGTGCTGCTTGGGGGCCACTCAGTTTTAGGGTCTGCGTACAGCAGAATTGAAGTGACTAATACAGGAGGACTTGTAGATCCTTAAGTTCCTCTTCCTACTATTGTGATTCTGTAGCTGACATTTCTAGTATGCACAACAAGGACAATGACTACATTTGGGCATTACCTTTTGCAGTAGGCAGTGATTCTTAGACATGCCGAATTTAAGAGAAAGTTGGGTTCCACACTGAGGATGCCCTGGCAGCCATTGTAAATGTGATTGTGGTGAGTGGGAGGGTCCTGACTTGGAGAAAGTCTCAGGCATGAAATGAATTAAATCACAAATAAATAATTGGTTCTCTGCCAAGGAGAGTTCAAAGAAGAGTATGAACTGTCAAAGAATACTCTCACAGGAAGAAGCTTACACTCAGGAGTAAGATGAGCAGGAGAACACTGATCAGAGCCAGAGGTGTGAGGGGGTAATGCTAAGACTGGCAAGAATTAGCAGAGCAAACAAGCACTGATCTGTAGCTTCAGGTACTACTTACATTGTTTCTCAAGTGTGAGAAACCAGGAGTGTAAGTAAGGACCAAAACCATGTATTTTTTTATGAAATAGGAAGAAAATTTTCAAATGGGAAAGGAAATTGGAGGCAGGGGTAAGGGAGGAAGAGAAAAGAAGGCAAAAATGGAAACAAAACTTTCGTAAATGAGAGGAAAAGCAATAGAAGAAGGGGTAAGGGAATGAGGAAAAATAATCAGGTTATATTATGTACAGGTACGAATTCCCTATGATGAATGTGATCATTATGCATACCTTAAGTGTACCAGTAAACTTAATTAATTAAAAACCACAGGGAAATTATGCAGAATGAAAATTCAGAAAAAGGCACCCATCAGGTTAGGAGTATGCAAATTGTGTGAAATTTCAAGGGAACAGTTTCAGTAGAGCTCTGGACAGGAGCAGAGCATTGGTGTCAAAGGTTATGCAGTGGAGAAACAGGCACTGCCTTTCAAGGAGAAGAAAAGGAGAGTGTGGTAGCCAGCTTGGGGAGCAGAGTAAAGCAGTGCCTTTGGTTTGTTAAGTTACCTGCTCGTTCATTCATTCATTCATTCATTTCATTTAAAACCACGAGGCCTCATGACACCCTGAGTTTTCTGAAAGTGGAGAGAAGAATGAGTCAGTGGTGCTGTTTCTCAAGTCCTGGTTTAAAACACAGGATGACAGCGGGTTGGGTGTACTTCTTGCCAGTCATCATCAGCTTGTGACTGTGGAGAGGAGGATCTGTGAGGCTCCCTGCCTGCCATGCTGCGTATTTACATCTGCATGGACCAGTGGTGTAATTAAAATGATTCTTTAAGCAATAGGTGAAAGAGGAAGCTGTAATGAGAGTGTTTGCTAGCTGCAGCAATTTCTCTTGGATGTTCTATGATTTTTAATTCATCTCTGTTCTCTACAGTCTGTTCTTCCTATTTGGAAGGTGACTTTGTGTACCCACAGGCATTCATGAACACACCAGGCTAAGGGATGATCTCGCCCTCACTCCTTTGTGTGAGGGAGAACTGGGCCTGAAACATTGCTCAGCCATGGGAATCTGCTAGAATTCTGTGATGTCACATTAGAAATTGTCATCAGGTGTGAAAAACTCCAAATGCTATCAGTTTCTAGTGGAATAAAATTCTCATAATACCATACCTCTTAGATATTATGTTTAAGAAAAAAATAACATTTATATAATGCTATCATCATTTGCTTACTCAGCCCAAATGGCCTGTGTCACCATAATGACCACTGCCATCATCTTATAATGTCTCATAATTGTTAAAATATTTTACGATTTGTAGAGCCTGGTCATGTCCATCCTGTGGGATCTCGTGCACAGATACTAACTCCTAGGTGTAATTATATCACAGTGTTCTTTTGTAAGTCTCCTGCTTCTCGTGTTATGTTGAGATTGTGTTTTGGTAATATAATTTGGGGTTTGCTATCTTTTATTTCTGTATTTTATTTCTCTATTATTTTTGAAGTAAACACTTAAGTGCTCAAGCCTAAGAATTAACAGATGTTACAGGATCAAGATGTAATCATGTCCTTATGTTGCTCAAGCCAGACAGTCAGTCAGTGAATTTTAAAGATTTTTGGCTTTGCAGGTCGAGTCTATGCTGTCTTATCAAAAAGAGAAGGCCGGGTGCTTCAAGAAGAAATGAAAGAAGGGACAGACATGTTCATCATCAAAGCAGTGCTGCCTGTAGCCGAAAGCTTTGGTTTTGCTGATGAGATCAGGAAGAGGACAAGTGGCCTGGCCAGCCCGCAGCTGGTATTCAGCCACTGGGAGGTAAGACTCACACCTTCATTTGTCTTTCTCATCCATGGGCCTGTTTCCTGCAGCAGGGCCAGCAGTAGCCAGCAGATGCATCATGCCATGTGGCCTCCAAGGACAGATGGGCAAGAGAAAGCAGATGGCTTTTTCTGTCCCAACTGGATGATCCTTAAATGTGTGGTGTATTACACACACATACACACACACTCATTCTTACTTGATGTAAAATTTAAGGCACAAAAAATTTTACGAAGACTTTTAAAAGGAAATTTCAGAGCTTTTGAAAGGGAAACTTCCTTCTAGGAGGAAAAAAAATGCTTTAGAGAGGGGTCTGTGTTTGCAAGGGTAGTATTACCTGTTCTCCAGTCCTCCCAGAGATTCAGGGTCCATATGGTTTCACGTGTTGTCAAATGAGAGCTCATCAGAAACATCTCTCATTGTAGGTAAAGGTAGGTGAGCAGAAAAACTTTCTGTGATCAGAAAGGAAGGCCGCAGATCCACATTGGAGGGAAGAGAAGACTGTGTATACGTTTGGGTTAAGATGAGGGAAAATCATCACAAGAGGCAGTGGAGAATCAGGCGAGCCTCACTGGTCAGGTCATTACAGGAAAAGTCTAACCGAGGAAACTGAGGTCTGTGCACAAAGCAGCTCAGGTTGCAGAAACAGCCTCACAGCAGGGTTGAATCTGTAAGCTAAGAAGATGAAAGGGAGGAGATTGTTTTCCAAAAGCAGTTTTTCTTACCCATTTGTTGGAAACCTAAGTAACGTCACTTTTATTGTGGAGGTTTATAATTTAGGGGAAAAGCATTGACGCTATCAGATGATCGCTGATTTGGATAAGCTGTGGGATTTCCCCCATTTTTCACTTCTAGACAGCTGTCCTACCTGGAGCCTGACCGTAGAAGCCCCTTGCTGGCCAAGGTTGTTTTCTTGTTTCTCTGGCTCACAGTGGCTGCTCTCTGGAGTGTGACACTGCACTGTGTGGCACACAGATGGCCCAGGGCGCTGCGCTTAAACTCTTTCAGCAAAACTCCTGGGTAGGCCCAATATGAAGCTCTTCTTATTTCTCTTACTTTCTTTAGCCTGATTGGTTCCTTTCTCAAGAACACTTAAGACAAAGAGCTGAAATTTAAATGATTAATGGAGAAAGAAAATAGTTGAGGAAGAATTTTCTTTTTAAAATTTTATAATCAAGTGAATCAGTAGTGAAAAAAGGGTGGCATTTTGGGAGAATTGGCCTTAAGGTAGACTTGACAAGTTCATACCACCTAACTGCTAGCCCAAGGCTGCAACTCTGTTTGCTTGTCCTTAAAAGCTACATTCTTTTTTTTTTTTTGGCAGAACCAGGGATTGAACTCAGGCCCTTGCACTTGCCAGGGAAGCGCCTATTCCACTGAGCCATCTCCCTGACCCCTAAAAGCTACATTCTTAATGCTTGGTCGAATCACCATTAATATTCTGATCCAGGTCACATTTTCTTCAGTCAATACAGACTTTCTGTTTTAACAATGATTTTTCAATGCAATTTTCCTTACATTTTGTATCTTTGAAAACTAAATGATAGTATAATAATTTTATTGGCTTATATCATTGCTACATTTCATTATGTAGAAAACAGCCCAAAAGCATTTTTAAGTTTTTTGTTAATCTTAAGTGTATGGGTAGTAATTTACCATTTATTCAAAAATCTAGCTTTTCAGTTTTGGTTTTGGGTTTTGGCACTCAGCTTTTATGTGAAACACAAAACCAGCAAAAAATAGAAGGAATGGATTAAGAAAGGCAGTGCCTAAAGAGTGGGAACTATCTGTAGAGTCAGCATAGCCTGATACTCGATGAAAAACAGCATTGCAGATCCTGTCGCACAGGCCTTAGTGGCCAGATGCGTGGCTGCGTGATACAGAACTAGAGAGCGGTGTATTCCCCTCCAGTGTAATGACCTTGAGAGACAGTATGCTCTTCCTTGGCCCTGGCGCTGCTGGAATCCACTGTCAGAACTCCTGTCTCCCGTATTTTAGCAATAACAAGTGGTCCATCTCATAGATTGTCTTGATCAGTACTGGCACAGAAAAATAGGCTGTAGCGTGAGATTGGAATGAAGAGTGTAGGATAAGTAATCAGTGGGGCTGACTGTAAAGAAAGACCCAAAAGGAATAATCAGACTGCTGTAGTGATGTCTTTACTGGAAGACTGACAAAATTGAATTTATATATTCCTTTTGTTTAAAACTCAACATTTTAAAGTCTTGTGCTTAAAAGTGATTATTTTTAAAGCAATTTTTTTAAAGAATTATAAAGTTTCCTTCTTTTCCTAATTGGCAGTTTACTTGGGAAACAGGTAAGACTTATAATAAGACATAATGAACTCTAGTGATTCAAGAAAGGCAAAGCTTATTTTACTTCTGAGTCTGAGGAGGCATCTGGAATAGGCCATGGCTCATGTTGAGGGCAACCTGGCCACATTCCTAACACTTGGCTTTCATTGATGGTGCAGAATGGCTTTTGACCCCCTATCGGTTTTTTTCTTACATAGGCTGAAGAATAGGGTAGGGAGGGCAGCCCCTTCCCACACAGACACACACTTGTCACCCACTGCCCAGGGCTGTCATGATTCACCTAACCAGACCCCAGTTCTTAAGGGACCTGGAACATGCAGTCTCCACTTCAGTCAGGGGTCAGCCACTGTGACCCGTTGCCTCTTGCAGTCAGTGACATTTTATTGAAATTCAGTGATACCCACTCACTTACACATTTACTCATTTACACACTTCCCAGCAGAGTTAAGTAGTTGGGTTAGAGAATATTTGCAGAGCCTAAAATGTTCACTACCTGACTCTAGGAAACACGTGTCGGCGCTCCCTGAGCCTCACTGTCCATGTGCTCACATGTTACTGCAGAAATATAAGAATAGATGTTTAGGGATGGCCGGGCTTAAAAACAGCAGGTTTTTAACCCATAGGCGGTTTTTGTTATGAAAGTCATGATGATTTCCAGTTTCCTTTATCTCTTAGAATTAAAAAGGGGAGGAGGATTGAAATTGATCTTAAACATTTAGTTTTTAAAAATAATAGTTTCTGGCTTAGTTACAGCGTGTTATTTAAAAATCAGTCTCTTAATAAATAATGTTAGAGAAAAATGTTGTCAGGAAGAGTTTTGCTCCAGTTTTATACCATCCTTCTGTCATTTTCTTGCCACCTGTCATGGTCGTAGTTCCAAAAGCTTCAGATCTTTGAAAGTCTTAAACACGACATTATAATTAAATGTCATTGATCTGATATTTCTTGGCTGTCTCGGTTATCCTCATAGTTAGGTTTAGAAATAACAGTTGAGATCTGGTTTCTCACTCTAAGGCACCGTTTTCTCGTTTGTATTCTACACACCATATAATTTACAATCAAGAGCTTTTGAGAGAAAGTGCTTCAAAAATAGAGAAAATAAAATTACAGGCATTTTCTATGAGGAAACCTTGGAAGTCAGCAATCTGAAACTTTCTAAGTTTTACCCTTGTGTGAGAGAAAGAAGAAAAAGGAGCTAATGGCAGGCACAGAGAAAAAGATATGACCAATTAGGGCTGCGGTCCATGTGTGTCAGCACACCCTGCAGATGGACACATCATGCAGGGGCCACCTGGGGTGCACTCAGGCCTCTCCGGGTAAGGAGTGAAGGGTCCCGAGAGTGCTGCAGCTTGTTCTGAGTGTAGTTTTTCTGCCTGCCTTCCGTCATCATGTTAAAACTTATGCAGAAATCCCAGTGATGCCCCCAATGCTTTTTCCTTCTAGGCTCTCTTCTTTAAGTGCCTAGGCTTTTTTATTTTTAGTGCCTAGCGTGCACTAGGGCACCTTCCTATGAATTACAAGACGACACCCACTTTAGGCTGTGGACTTGAAATATATATTCTTGCTTCAGGCCCAAGAGTTGTATGTGCGAGGCGTGTGCTCCAGAGAAGAGCCAGACCCTCAGGGCTGAGCCTACACAGCGTTGGTGCTGGCCTGGGGCCTGCCCTCTGAAGAAGGTATCCTTCCATGTGCCCTGTCAGATTTCCTCAGTGTGGAGGCCTTGACCTCACACATCCTAGCAGATGCAGCATGGTTACTACAGCAGACCACCTGCCCTGGCTGGCAAAGGGAGCTCTGGTATAAACAGCAGAGGGTACAGGGCAGTGTGCAGCTGCCTATGGCTGCATCACCACAAGGGTCCCTGGGGCAGATGTTTCCAAGTAGAGAGGTGGGCCTGGGAACCAAAGAAGCACCTGAGCCAAGCCTGAGTCTGCAGAGGTGGACTCTTACAACTGCTGGGTCTTTTTCTTTTCCTGGGGTTCTGAGCCCTGGACCCACAGCCTTCACACTGAATTCCTGCCCCACCCATTTTCATTCTGAAACTGAGTCTCAGCCGCTGGGTTGCCCCGGCTGAAACTGACCTCATGGCCTTCCTTCCGTGGCCCATGCAAGTGCTGGGGTTACCAGGAGTGACCCACCATTCCAGGCTCCTATTTTGAAACAGGACTCTGGTCTTAAAGTGGTTAGTCTAAGCTAGATAACTCTTCGCCTAGCACCTCATTTCTTTTTTTTTTTTTTTTCCTAGTCCCTCATTTCTTATTCAATTTACTTTTTCACAGGATTTAAGATATATTTAACCATTACATCTTAGACTTGCCAAGATTTTGAGCTTTGTTGTATTCTGTGAAGGGTTTGTCTCCACCCGGTCAGGGGAGGGTACTGTTGACCAGCTTTGGACTCATGGTGCCCATTGTGGTACCCATCATAGTCACCTGCAGTGCTTTGCTCACAGCACTGTTAAAGATCAGCTCATGGCTTGCAACACATGTACCCTCAGAGATTGGGCACTGCCTCTGTCCTTCACACAGTGGATGGGGATGACTGGGAGCAGCAGGATTCACCTGCCAGCCTGTGGAGCACAGCCCCGTGGTGGCTATGATGTCCCTTCACTCCAGCCTGCTGGTTTCATAGGAGGAGAGGGTCAGCTACTGTCTATGCCTCCCTTTTCCCTTCTGCTGACCCTGGCTTGCTTTCTTGCTGCCACACTGGGTTCCTCACAGTAGTGTGGTGGAGGGGCTGGTGATGTGCCCTGCGTTCCAGGTACAACTCTGTTATAGCTTGTGTTTAGATATCTCCATCAAAGCCTCATGTGGTCACAAGTGGGCCTTTTTTAGAGATGGCTGAACCTAGAGTGTGTGTGTATGATTGATTCACGCTGCAGTGCTGGGATTAAGGGTGCTAGGATTGAGGGCATGTGATTACTAAATCAGCCTACTAATTGATTTGGTACTACCCTAATCTCAGTAACCTAGAGTATAAAAGGGGCAGAAAAAAGCTGTTAAGGTTCTGTGCTTGCTTGCTTGCTTGCATTGCTGTCTTCTGCCTACCATGAACTGCTTCTCCTTGGCAATGCCACCCTGCCTTGGAGCCTGCCAACATGTACTGAAACCTCTACAGACTGAGCTAAATAAGCCTTTCCTCCCTTAACTTGTGGGTGTCAGGTATTTTGTCTCAGAAACAAGAAAAGTAACTTAAGACAAGCTCTTTACTTCACCCAGTGGTCTCCCTTCATCCTTGTGCATTCAGTGAGATTAGACTGTCATATCCCACCCTGCCACGGTGGGCTGAGGGGTTTGTGGGCAATCTCACAGCTGAGCAGGGAGGGACTGGTGGTGAGCAGGGAGGGAGTGGTGGTGAGCCGGCACTGGGGATCCTCTGCTGTGTTTACTGTGGTCTCAGCATCTGCTCCCAGCTTTGGGAAGTACCAGCCACTCCTGCTCCTGAGTTCATACACTTTGTTTGGTGAGGAACAAGCACACCACGCTCCACCACCACCACCTCACAAGCTAAACAGAGGAATGAGCACCTAAGGAGGGCTCATGTGCTTGGTTTCTTACAAGTATTAGGAATTGTACCTCATCCTCCAACAGGTAATCCTGACAGAAGAGATTTTTAACTGTGGATAGTAGATTTTAAAAACTTCTAATGCAGATTTTTTTTCCCCAGAAAGTTACAAAAACAGTACAGACACAGAGATTGTATATACCCTGCTTCTGTCCTCCCAGGGTTGACATCTTTTAACCCTGTAGCACAGCACCATGCTAGCACACTGACATGTCAGGACCACATGGCGTATTTAAGTCTCACCGGGTGTGATGTCTTTAGGGTGCCAGGAGGGTAAGCCCAGTCTCTACAGTCGCGGTCAGGGAAGGGCATAGGCTTTGGAGCCACACACAGCAGGGCCCTGGCAGGTGCCTCGAAGCATGGCTTTCATGGGGCCCGTAATTTCCATATCGCCCTGCTGTCAGTGGTGTCTTGGCTTCAGGACCATAATGCCACAGCACTTGCTACTTACACAGTTAGGGCTGGTGCAGTGGCTCTGGGACACAATCCAGTCCAGACTCCAGACTCCATTGTCTTTGGCTCTGTGTGTGTAGTAACCACTCACATAATGAAGATACTGAATTGTCCTGTCGCCATGAGGCTCCTTTGTGGTCCCAATAGGGGTGGCTTTTGACCCTCAAGCTGTCCAGTCCAGGCTTGAGCCACAGACTCACCTGGCTGGTGTCATGATGTTCCTCACCTATAGTTGCACCTGGCCAAGCTGGGCACAGCAGCAGATAGATTGGAATTGAGTCTTCAAGAGCCCACGTGCCTACAGGATTGGGGTGCACTCCCTCAGACCCACAGGATGGGTCTCCTTTCCTCCTTTTGGTTGCATCTTCTCAGTCACAGTTTCATGCAGTCGCCCCTTGGTGCTTTCCTGCCCCTTTCTCACTCCCAAGTGCACGTAGCTTCATCTTGCAGACTCCCTCTCAGATGCCACAAAGCTGGAGCCTACACTTTTCCTTCTAGCCACTCTTAACTTCTTTCAGTCTGCTGTTGCTTTGAGCTTATTTGCTCTTGCTGAAAGGACATTGCTTAGTTGTTTCGATGAGTGTGCTTCTGTCTACCCCCAAAGTCTCTCCTTGGTGCCCTGATGATAGCTTCACTAGGCACCAACTTCTGGGCTCCCTCTGAGGCACTGGCAGCACCTCCTCTTGTCCTGGCGTGTACTGTGGCTGGTGCATATTCTTCTGCAGGTGATCTGGCCTCTCTGATTTTCTCTGTGTCTGCCTGGGTGCCCAGATGCAGAAAGCCCCAACTCGGTCTTGCCTCTCCTCCCATGGTGCCAGGTAGCAGAGCTGAGCACCCACGGCCCCTGTTTGGGGCAGCTAAGGACTCACTTCTTGTTCTTTGATGTTAGAATGCCTATCAGAGAAATCCTCACATGTATTTTATGACTGCAGAGTTTTCTTTCATGCTTTTTAAAATTTCTGTCTCTGTACTGTATTTGTAAGTCTGTCTTCTTAAAAATAATTTGAGGTAAAATTCATATATTGTAAAGTAACCATTTTAAAATAGTTCTTTTGCATTTAGTGTATTCACCACTCCCAAAACAATACAGAATACAGCTCCTTTCCCACTAGCATTTTCTCACCTTTTTTCACTGCCCTCAGTTGCTAGCAAATCCCTAGTCTGCATTCTGTCTCCATGGAATTATCTGCTCTGATATTTAAATGCAGGAGTCATGTAATATGTGGCCTTTCTTGTCTATTTCACTTAACACAGAGGTGCATGTGTCAGCAGGTCCTTCCTTTTTGTGGCTGTGTAATAGCCTGTGTTTCACCTAGCCACTCATCCGTGCATACACAGTTGGGCATTCCTGCTCTTGGCTGTTGGGAAGGAAGTAAGTGAACTTGGACCCTGACATTTCCTTTGGGTATATACTAGCAGTGGAAATGGATCATATGGTAATTTTATGTTTAATTTCGGGGGAACTGCCAAAATGTCTTCGACAGCAATGGTAGCATTTCACATTCAAACCAGCAGGGTGTGAGGTTTCCGATACCTTCACAGCCTGCCAACATTTATTTTTCTTTTTTAAAAAAGTACTTTCAATACAAGCTATGCTAGTAGGCCTGCAGTGGTAGCTCACTATGGTTCTGATTCGGTGCTCCCCCAAGGACAAGAATGTGCATCTTTTCATTTATATCTTATCCCTTTGTACACTTTGGAGAAATGTCTGTTCAAGTTTTTGGTTGATACCAGAGTTCTGTGCTGCCTCTTTATATATTGTCAAGTCTGTCTACCAGTTCACATACTGTATTCTCAGTGGTCTTCTGTTTAGCCTACCTACTGAGTTTATCTCTCTAGGATTTCTGGTCATTTCCTTTAGCAGTGGTGTAATCCATGCCACTTATCTTTTACCCTGAGGAAGCTAAGGGTGTGCTCTCTGTAGCCATCTTCAGGTAGCTCTTGGATCTCCTGAGCTGCAGAGGAATTCTTCCTGGTTGAGCCTGGTTTCTGTCTCCCATGGTGCTCTACGGTCCTCCCTCCAAAGTCATCTGCAATTGGGAATCTCCCCATCCTGTGCTCTGTCTTGGGTGACCTCACTGTTGGCCATGTCAGGATGGACTCATCCTTTCCCTCTGCCTGCCAAGGACCACTGTGTCCTTGACCATGGTTCAGCTAGGTGCTTCAGCAGCACCAAGAGCAAAGGACAATGGACTTCACACAGGCAAGTCTGATTCCAGAGGTGACTGCTTTTGTATCACAGCTTGTAGCTTGTATCTGCCACAGCTCCAGAGGAGAGCAGGGCAGCCTGTGCACATGAAAACCGTGATGACTGTGGACAGGACCACGTCCCCCCACCCCCATGAATGCTGTAGCTCCTTGTGAGCTGTACATGAGATTTTCACCCCTGTGACTCCTATGGTCTCTTTTCCCCTCCAAAATCCTCTCCCTTCCTGGCCAACAAGAATTTCCCTTTCAGTATTGAGGAGTATTTTTAAAATAGATTTCCTTTCATTTCTATCTTTTAACTGAAAAGTGGTAGAATTTATGGCCACAAATAAATAACCTTTTTCCCCAATTGAGAAATAATAAAAATAACCAACAAAGTGGGATAGAAAGGACAAGTTCTCACTTTTTTCTTGATAAAGGTGATATTGGGAAATGTGGTCTTTGTAAACAAGAAAGCTTCTTGTTGCCTGGTCTGTAGCTACACAATGGGCTGAGCAAGGTCCTCACTGCAGTCCACTCTTACAGAAAGCAGAACACAGCAGATGGTGTACTTCCAGTGTGCAAAAAGGGAGAAAGCCAGGCTGCTCTTACCGCACACTTAGCAGCTGGTCAGTGTTCATGGGGCTGTGGGTGAGGAGGCAGAGAGGCCAGTGTCAGTTCTAGGGCTTTCCCTTCAGCAAAGAAAGATGGAGTGTAGTATTTCTGCACACAGAAAGGGGCACAGTGTTCTACCCCTAAGCTTTCAGCCATCTCCAGGGCTGCGGCCCCTGCCCTGGAGCTATGCCCTTCTCTCCTTCAGGCATAGCCTCCGGGAGCAGCTGGTCTGGGCGTGCTTCCCTAAACTTGTCTTTTCTGAGGCTACAGAGAGGGGAAGACCAGCTGCTGTGTCTGCCAGGGCCCACCTGCAGCAGCTCACCAGTGTGACTGATTCTAGAGCAAAAATGTGGAAATTTCAAAATAACCAGAAATGTGTATGTGTGTTGGTCTTTGTCAGGATGAAGGCCAAATGGCTGCAGACACGAACACTTGGGTATATCCAAGGCAAAAGGAGAACATTTTAAGGATTTTTATTAGATTAATACTTTTCTTTCTTAGTGTTTGGAAAGGACACAGGCTCATACAGATGTTGCAGGCTTTGTTAAACTTGCTCTGTCTGCAGCTCCCATGGTTCTTAGCAAGCTTAACTGTATGTTGATTGCCTGCTGTTTTCACTAGCTAAAGATATGAATACCAAAAGAAAAAAGTTATGAATTCCAGAGCCTGATAAATGCATTTAAAACATATTTGCCTGTCTCCTTCTTTGACAAGATCATCCCCAGTGACCCCTTCTGGGTGCCCACAACAGAGGAGGAGTATCTGCACTTTGGGGAGAAGGCGGACTCCGAGAACCAGGCCCGGAAGTACATGAATGCCGTGCGGAAGCGAAAGGGGCTCCATGTGGAGGAGAAGATTGTGGAGCACGCAGAGAAGCAAAGAACACTCAGCAAAAACAAGTAGCTCCCGCTGTGTGAGTGGGCACTTTCCTTCCCAGTAAATTAACAAGGACCACCAGGGGTCTGATCTTGGGGAAAATCTCTTGTTGCTGGTTTTCTCTGTGCATTCACTTTCAATAAAGTTAATCCATATAAATATTTTAAAGAAGATATTAAAGAACATATTTTCAGGTTTTTTTGTTTTTATTTTTTTTACTTGAATCTGGCTCAAGCCAAGAAGTTACCATAAATTTTGCAATGATGAGTTATTTCTTACTTCCCAGTATGTGACCACCATGGTAAGCTGTGTGCTGTGGTCAGGCCACTAATCACTGCTGGACACAACGTGCACACCATGATGGGGGCGCTGGCACCAAGGAGCCCCTTCAGACTCATACCCACCTGTCCTCGGGGTGCTCAGCGTCATCTGGAGAGACTGTGCCTGAGAGTGGCTGCCTTTTAGTGAGTCATGGGGCTGTCTAGCAAAGCAGGATCAGTCAGTAGGCCGCCTTTAAACACTGTTTCACACTCCCTCAGCATGGGAAACCTGTTTGTTATTCTGTATTAAGGATTTAATCTAGGACCTTTGCACTTAGCTCCATCACCAGCCCTGCTTTTTTGTCTGTTTTTGCTTTTGTTTTAGTTTTTGTTTTTTAAATGGATTGTTACTAAACTGTTAATAAGTTGGGCTTGAACTCATGATCCCTCTGCCTCAGCCTCCCACAGGATTTGGGATTATAGATGTATGACGTATGTCCAGCTGCATCACTTTTTTAAAAATAAATATTAATGCAAGTTGTGCCCTGTACCTTTTTGTCTTAATTATCTTTCTCAATGCTGAGGCAAAATACTTGATGCCCAAAGGAGGAAAGGTTTGTTTAGCTTAGACTTTGTAGAGTTTTCAGCCTCTGGCTGGCTTTGGTGGCATGTAAGAGAAGAGACAGTCCATGGCATAGCAGGTAGAAGACAGTAAAGTAGCAAGCAGCAGCCTGCCTTCCATCTTTTCCTTTTACGTTCCATCCAGGCTACAAGCATTTGGGTGGTGCCGCCCACACTCATGTGGAGCTTCCGTTATCCACACCCAGAACTGTACTGAGCCTGTTTAGTCATCCTGTACCTGTGATCCACCCACCTCCAAGAAGCACCACTCGTGAGCACCAATGTCCTAGGGGACTCAGGCTGTAACACTAAAAGAAAAGGCTAAGCTCTTTCTTCTCGCCATTACTGGAGCCATGTTAGCTAATGTGCATGACATAGTTGCCATTACTGGAAATTCATAAATTTCCTTAGTTGCCTCATTCAGGGTGTTGTGTATTTAAGGAACAAGTGCAATTCCCTGAAAAAGAGACATAATTTTTGACATACATGATTTTATAGCCACTGAAAGAAAGGATTCCTTTTCATAACATAGAATTGAATAGACTTTATTATTGAAATGCTTTTAATGGATTTCCCAGTGATCTAGGCCAGCCTCTGTACTAGTTATAGATATTTTATCTTTAGTCTTTATAGGCTTGGCATAGCTGGTTGTGTCTAATTGACCCAGCATTTGGAGAAAGTGTGGCTAGAGAACTCAGTGTCTGTTTAAATTAGACAGATTGTGATTCTAAATTTAGGAGAGTTGTAACATGTATTGGTTTATTTAAACACTTTGATAACAGGAAATGCTAGCACATCAATTTATAGCTGTTGTAAATAACATCATTCAAACTGCCAGATGTGCTATAAAACATTTTCCTACCCTCTGTACTTTTTCAGCAAATGCAGTATTTCATAGAGAAAAGGGGTATAATGTGGGAGGAGTTGAAGCTCGTGCAGCTGTGGTGGCCCTAACAGATGTGCCACTGTCAGGAAAGTGACCTGTCAGGTTGAGAGTGGCCTCTGTTCCTCTTCCACATTTGGAAGGAATAATCATGGGCCATAAAATGGCTTCAAAGAAGCAAGTCAAGGAATGAAGCTAACCCACTTCCTGCAGAACCCATGCAGTTGTCGATCTGTGAGGAGACCCAGTCCTAGAAACCCGGCCATATGCGTGTCTACACTGTGTCCAGGCAGCCCTGATTCAAGCCTCACTTTGAAGTAGTCCATCCTGAAGTAGAAGTGTGGGTGCTCCTGCTTGCTCCTGTGACTCAGTCTTTTGCAAGGGGCTATGAGGAAGGCTGACCCTAGAAACCACAAGTCAGGCCCTTTCTTGCACGGAAGTCTAGATGCAGCTATGTTAATGTGGCTGGTGCCTCTTCCCACCCTGTCCTGGCATGTCAGAGGAACCCCAAAGCTGGGGTCCCACAGAAGGGAAATGAATGCCACCCAGAGCACCAGTGCTGTTGCACTTAGATGGAGTCTAGGAGGGGCCTGCTCTTGGGCCAGAGGGCCCTTTGACCTGTTTGACCCTGGAGTAGTTCTGGGCCACTGGCAGCAGAAAGAAGGCAGCTGCATTTGTTAGTGGCCTTCTGCAGACAGATCTGTATATGTCCTCGCAATACTTTCTGGGGGACAAGGAGCAATAGGGCTTGATGGAGAGCCAGCCCTTCTACCACTGTCATCCCTGGCTCCCTTCTAAGAGCCTTGGAGGAAGTAGTCAACAAAGGACCACAAGTGGCAGTGCCACTTTGCTTGCTTGGGGCCCAGCAGGAGCCACAGCAGTACCCACAGTGCCAGACTAAGGAACCTTTCAGGACAACAGCAAGAGGAACCTCTATGTGGTAGCTAACTGACCCTACCTGCCCTAATGAGACACTTGGAGGTGATGGCCTAGAGGGCCTCACCCACCTCCAAGATGTGGACAGGTACCATGTGGGTCCTAGCTGCCACAGAACAGAGGTGCTGTGAGCTCGGGCATCCTGGGGAATGGAAGCCAGATTGTGTCAGGACCAGTTTGCTGTACTGGGTCCCCTCTGATAACCCAATAGCTTTTGGATTATTCATATCTGTAATAACTTTGTTGTTTCCTATATGGCATCCCTGAGACTGAAAACAGCACCTGTTTGTTTGTTTGTTTGTTTGAGAAACCAGCTCAACTTCACATAGTCTGGGGCTGGGCGCACTTGAGTGGGGATGGAGTGTTTGATCTCACTACGCCTGCATCTGACCCAGGGTTAGCCAGGCAGTGCTCACGTCTCTTGACTCATTGGGATGGACAGTGTGTTGTCACCCTTAGGACTTAGTCACTATGTCCCTAGAAGGTAAAGCTAGGCAGTTCCAATAGCATAGTCAGTTAACACAAGGTATTTACATGGAAAGTAAAGCCATGGCTGATGGTCACATCTGTGTCCCATGCTGGGTCCTGAAAGCAGAGATGAGAGATGAGGGGCTGATTTCACCCCTGGCTTTGCAGTTGCTTGGGGTAGTCAGTTTCCCCTTTTTTTTTTTTTTTTTTTTTTTTTGCTTAAACGTGTGTGGAGCTTGAGTGACAAGCATTGCAGAGTCCTGACTAGCTTAACACCATGTGACTACTGCACTCCTGCCCAGAAGTGTCTGCTGGTTCCCTGTGGTCCCCTCAGCCTCACCCTTATCTCCATTAGGATGTCACCATTGCTGTGGCTGTCTGCACTTGCACTTACCTTTCTTGTGAAGCCTACAATAGCATTTATATCTCTTTATGGCTCCTGGCATGTAAATTTAGCAATTTGGACAGATCTGACTCTTATCTACTTATAGGAAAGCTCCTTAAGGATACCTTTCTACACCTTGTACATAGTAGGTACTCAGCAAGACCTGGCAGAAGCAGAGTGAGGGGCCCAAGATGCACTTACAATAACAGAAGGGCCAGAGAGATAGCTCGGTTGTCTACAGTGCCTGCTTTGGCAAGCTTAGGCAGGTGCAGGGGACCAAGGTTCAATGCCAGGCACCACATGCTGCGCCAGCCCCACCCTCACGGTGGGCTGAGCTGGCCAAAAAAAAAAAGCACTTACAATAACAGAGAACATGGGTCTGCTGCCTCCATCCCAGTGCCTGTCCCACTGCCACAATTAGCAAAGGGATAGTTGTCATAGTTGTGTTACAGGGCTGTGGTTGTCATTACCTACAGACCTAGAAAAAAAGCAGATTTTCAGCTCCCACCTAGAAATCTGGACTCAAGGAGCAGGCCAGCCAGCTGTGTTTTCACAAGTCCTGTCAATGATTCTGACGCACACCTGGGGCTGAGAAACATGGCTATGAACTTATAAATTAGCATCTATTTCTAAGTGTACACTTAGCTTTTTGAAGCTTCTACTGACTATGATTTACAGGTGAGAATACTGTGCCTCTTCAGTCTAACAGTGTTATGTGCAGCCTGGCGAGGCATGCTTTGGGTAATTTCTTCTACTTCACACTTGAAGAATTTCTTCATTCTCCCAGACTCTTGCACTGTCATTTTAGGGTTGGAATTCTCTCACTAAAGGCGAAGGGAGAGAACTAACCACCAGGCATGGTTACAGCAGTCCCTCACTATTTTGTGGCTCAGCTTTCACGTACTCACTGCTTTGTGGGTTTTCAAAAAATATTAATCTAAATTACTTATCACAGATTTTTGCTATGTCACAGCATTTTGCAATACCATACAATATATATTTAAAATTACGTAAGTTATAAGTTTAGAAAATAGTTAAGAACATTAGAACTGTTTTTACAAGTGTGAGAAAGGTTTATAAGAGTGTGGAAAGGGTTTGTAACGCTTCAAAATGTACATAACTACTAAGATAAATACAATGCCACTACTTCGCCAGTTTTCACTTATCATGGGGCTGTCCGGAACATAACCTCCACAGTAAGTGAGGGACCACTGTAATTAGAAAAAGGGCACCCATGTATTGTTGCAGGCAGGACATTGGGAAGGGGGAGGACAGGCTTGACTAATCCAGCAGAGGCAGAGAACGGAAAGAGCGACATGTCTGTCACTTCACAGATCTGGGGCACTCAGGATGTGCTCTTAGGGAGAAAGGTTTGGTTCAAACTGGAAAGGATTGTTTGAACACCAAATATAGACATTTCTTTTTTTATTTGCCCTGATTCCCAAGAAAAGAAAGCAATGACCTTACGTCTGATTGTGAGTTCCCCCCTACCCCCACCCACACTCTCTAAGAAAGCCTAGAAAAATCAGGGCCGGCAGCATTTTTCTGCCGTGTGCATCATTACAGGATTGTTAAAAATACTTCATTTTGTAACCAATCTTTTTCAGAGATGTTTTCTTTCATGAAAATGACTTCACTTTTGAGAATGTCAATTAGAAGGAAATTCATTTTGTCATTTTCAAAGGTTATGGAGTATTTTTCTTAAATTTGTTACCCTCAATCCATAACCATTCAAAATTAATGGGATTTAGCTTTAGGAATAGAGTTTGATACAGAAAAAGTGGTGTCCATTGGCCAACTATTTCTCTGAAAAAGGCACTGGTGTCTTCAAGTTGGAGGCTTCCTGGTGTGTGGGCTTCTCTGAGAGCAGGTTTCCTTCCTCCAGAGGAGGCTCTTTCTTAAGCAGCCAGCAGAGACCCTTTCTCAGGTAGATGAGGATTGCTGTGGAGAGGTAAGCATTACTAGTGCCTGGATTTTGACCCCCAGGATTTCTGACTTAATGAGTGGGGTGTGGCCTGAAGTTGAAAAACTCCACAGTGCAGGCTCCAGCGTGCCACCAGGGTGGGGAGCTGCTGTAGCTAGTATGGGCCTTTTCCTCAGTACAGCATCCATCAGGTGGTTCTGATTGACCAAACCCTTCTAGGGGGCTAACTGAAGCCCAAGGAAATGGAGACCCACAGACTGAGTCATGGAGTAGATTAGTTAGGATTTGACTCAGTTGCACATAACAGAAAACAAGGGAAAAAGCTTCAGGGAGAGCTGATGGGGCACCCCCACTGCCACCAGGGATCCAAGTTCTTCCATCTCCTGATTGGTCACCTTGTGTGTGACTTCCATCAAGTTTGCTTGTGGTCTTAGGTCAGTACTGGTACCCTAGAACTTATACCCATATTTTGGGTGGGAATGGCTAACAGGTGGACTTCCGCTGAGACACTTGCATGAATTTGACCTCTGGAAGTTGACCTCTCCACAGCAATCCTCATCTGCCTGGAATGAGCATCTTTCATTTGCAGTCCATCAACCCTGGAGGAGCAACAAAGGAGAAACTCTCCTTCCAGGTTTCTGTTAGCAGGGGAGAGAAGGGCAATGTGGTCACTAGACAGGTGACCAGCACTGCCCCACTGACTTAGGCGCTCACCATCTGACTGCAGGCTCCTGAGTATTAGTCATGATATTAACAGCTTATAGAAAATTTACTTGAAGAGCCCATCCATTGTTTCATGCTTACTGTATGCAGCGCCCTAAGAAATTCTGTCCACTTCACTCAGTGACAAAGACTTTCAGACCTGCAGTATGACTGATAAGCAGAATCTTCATTTCCAAAACAAAGCTGAGGTGCAAGCTTTGGTGTGAGTTCTGAGAAGCTCACTGCCTCGTAGCCATATCCAGAGCTCCTGAGAAGACTGCTGTTGCCAGCCTCTATAACATCCAGCAGCTTTGGGTAAATCTCCATTGAGTTCACCCATTGGGTACATGAGGTATGGGAGTTGGTAGCTGGATATGACACTGAAGGAACTAGAGGGAGCTGTGGCAGCTGTGGACTCATACTCGATTAGTGACTTTGAGAAGTGGTTCTGTCCAGTTCAGCAGCACATTTTAAAATGTTAAGTGGATCCGGGGAGATAGCTGGGTGGTCTCAGCACCTACCTGGCAAGCACAAGGACCCAAGTTTGATCCCCAGTACCATGTACTGTGCCAGCCCCAGAACCCCTGTTGCACTGTGCCGGCCACCAAAACTGAGCATGGTGGTGTACACCTGTAATCCCAGCACTGGGGAGGCTGAGACAGAAGGATTATTATGAGTCTAAGCTGTGTAGCAAGACCCTGTACCAAATAAATAAGATTTTTAAAAATTTAAAGTGATTA
This sequence comes from Tympanoctomys barrerae, assembly GCA_002564285.1. Taxonomy (NCBI): domain Eukaryota; kingdom Metazoa; phylum Chordata; class Mammalia; order Rodentia; family Octodontidae; genus Tympanoctomys; species Tympanoctomys barrerae. Next base: position 21,430 of record NDGN011381519.1, on the reverse strand, counting down.
GACACTATAGCCTAGCAGTCTCAGCAGTCTCTCCTACAGGAGACTGTCACACAAAGGCAAAGAGGTAACCTAGGTATAGAAGCCCCAGGGGAGATATAGTGTCTCTCAAAAGAATTGCTTAAGTCAACTATAAAACATCTGCTCAGTGAATCACCAACAGTCCTTAAACAAGTTGGAGAAAATCTCAAGGTGAACTCGCCGATCTATTGGAGTATAAAAACCAGTACAAATTGTGTTTTATTGAATCCATTTCTATTGTGTATTTCTAATGTATGTGTGTATACACTCACTGTTAATAAGATGCTTAGGAAAAAAATATGAAGACATTCACAGGCCTTAAATTTACCATCCCTGGGTTTAATGACTGCACATGTTTTCTTTCTGCATTACTTTTCTGTGAAGCTTTACTTTGCATGTCTGAGATACATTACTTTGATAATCAGAAAAAAAAAAAAAACCCTACAAAATGGTAAAGTCATCCTGCACTTAGGATCCTGCCATCAGGTGCTGAAAGGCTTTGTGCAGGTGGATCAGGCATTGGCAGGGGTCACTGTAGGGGTAGGGTTGAGGAGAAGATTCCCAAGAGCCTGACAGACAGGGCACAGGCTTCAGACAGTCCATCCCCAGGCCTGGTGAATGACTCACTGCCTCACTACTACTGCAGCAGGTCCAGAGACCAGGGAGCCCCCAGTCAAAGAACAGTCACCCCTGAGCTAGTTCTTGTGTCACAGGTAAGAGGGAAAATGGATGACAAGCCTGGGTACTTTCTCAGGAATTAGAAAGGGGAGCTTGGAGGTGGAAGTGGAAGAGAAGGAAAAGGAACCCCAAGAAGCAGAGGGGGAGAGATTGTTGTCACCACATAGATCTGTGTGCTCTGCTCCTGCCACCAAGCTTTCCAGCCTACTCCAAGCCCACACACATCAGTTCCATATCCTGGGGACCCAGCCGTGATTGTGCCAGCCCGACACCTGGGGATTGTCTTCTCCAGGGTTCCTGGAAGGCCCAGCTGCCCTGAGAGACTGTCCTCTTCCATGTGTTGAGTCAGCCACATGTGCCCTCCTCCATGTAAATCCTATTGACAGTGTCAGGCTCCATGGAGTCTACTCAGTCCCAGGGCTCTCCAGCTGTTCTCCAAAAGAAATCCACCATGGGCTTTCCAGATGTGCATGAGTGGAAGGTTACTTGGGTCGGAGAAGAGAACAAGGAGGCTCACACCTGGCCTCAAGGCAGGCAGGTACTTCTAGCAGGGCCTAGAACCCTGGCTCTGGCATGCACTTGGAAATCGACAGCTGGAGATCTTGACCAGATGGTCCCTTAATGCTTCCTTGGACCACACCATCCCCTTGCTGCTTTAGCAGGGGTGCAGAGCATACTCAGTTCCTCCTTCACCATCCAAGTTGTGTTCCTCACCAATCTCTGGGCACCTGCAGGGCGGGGTGGGAGGAGAACTTAAGGGCCAGATCCCAAGAGTCCACTGTACCAAGAGGACCGGGCAGGCAATTGTAGAACGCTGAGGTCCTGGTGGAGTGGTTCTCAAAGAGGCTGTGGTCTGAGCACCTCAGCACAGGTGGAGGACACTCCCAGCCCTGCTCAGGGCTCCCAAGACAGAAGCCGGCAGGGTCATCTCTGCCTCCCTGTGGTCACACTGTAGGCCCACCACCTCTCCAAGCTGGAAAAACTTGGATAAATCTGCCTGTGATGACAGCTTTCTGTTCTCATTGGAAAAGAACACTTCAGAAAGAGGCTGGCATTATTATTTGACCGTTCCTTGTTTTGTTTTCCTCTATGAAGTTGAAAATCTAAAAACCACAGCAGAAAGCAGTTATTCTGCCTTCAATTCACTGTTTCCAGTCCTCTCAGATTTTGGCTACCCTCATCATTGAGACCACCAGCTCTAAATGACAAGAGTGCCCCCCAGGAGCCCCTGAGTAGCCGTGTCACTAGAGGTGGTAACGCTGCCTCCCTAGAGGCTATGTGTCCCCTGCAAGGCTGACTTGAGGCCCGGCTGGCTTAGCTGCTGTCAGACCAGGGCGCTCATTACAGTAATAGTAGCTGCCACGCGTTAGGCTCTGAGGAGTTGGGCACTGTGCCCACACCTTGTAATTAATGCCCCAGAACAATTAATCATCTAATTTACTACATGCCAGTCACTCTAAAACCTCCTGCCATCATCTGCAGTAGGTGCTTGCCTCGCTGATGAGGAATCTAGATAGAGAAGTTCAGTTGCCCAAGGCCCCACAGCCAGCAAGCCCAGGGCTCTGATGGCAACCCGCTGCAGAGCTCGCGCCCCTGAGCGCCGGGCTGGGTGGCCCTGGATCAGTACCGTTCGGTCTGCACTGGCAGTGCTGCGCTACGTTTTGTTGAGTGCAGATAAGCTCCTAAAGTCATGTAGCACCCGGGTAGGACAGAGACTCGAACACAGCCAGGCTTCTTCCTGAGCCTTTGCCGGAAGTCACCCCTGTAGGGTTCAGCGTGCTGCTTCTGCAGTGGAACCAAGCTAAAGAGGCAGAGAAACAACCAACCAAAGGCACACGGCCACTGCAGGGAGGGGGGAGGGGGAGAAGGTAAGGTGGTCCCCAAGCAGAGGGGTGCAGATGACATTTGTGCACCAAAATTACGCTGACTAAGCACCAGCCATCAGCCAGGTATATGCTGGGCACCGAGGAGAGGTGGAACCCACTGACGCCAGGAGTGCTGCTGTGGAGCAAATCTGGGCCTGCCTGAGTGTCCTGGTTCCTCTGACTGCCCCCTGGTGGCCAGAGGGAAAGTAGCAGACAGAAGGAAGTTGCCGCTTGTCCGGTGCATGAAATGTAGGAGAAGAGATTGATCCTATCTGGAACTCATCCTCATTCTCGCTGGTGGAAGGAAGAAGGCATATCCCCACTGAAAGGTGAGGCCAGAGCTTGCTTGGCTCTGTGAGGGCAGGGGCAAATGCTCAAGGGTGTTGTAGGGGAGACACTGGCTGGTGAGGCGGTGTGCAGACACCTGGAGGCAGGCAGAGGGCCTGAGGGCCAGCCAGGCAGGACGCACAGATTCCCTCAGGGGCTGGAGATGGGCAGGTTTCAGGAGCCAGCAGGGTAGCCACAGAGCTTAGCACACGATGGTCTCAGAGGCCCAGCCTTGGGGAACAGAGGAGAGAACAAGCGCCCAGAGGGCTGATGGCAGGTTGTAAATGGGGGAGGGCAGGAGGACTCTAAGCTTGGGGTCCCTGGTGCTCATCTCCAGTGGGTGACAGCCACCATCCAAGGAGAGGCGAAGGCCTCTGCCCAACAGTCCTCACCACAGGATGCTTTTCCCGCCCAGAGGGGCCATGGTGTATGGAACTGTTTCCTGAGCCATGTGTCTGACCCCCACATCCGAGTGCGTCCCCTCTCCCCCCAACAGGAATGATGGGAGGAGCCCTTTCTCTGGACCCTCTTGTCTTTCCTTGCCCCTCCAGACCCTTGTCTTTCATTACAGCTGTGCTTCCTGAGTTGCTGTTGGTGCCTGGCAACATCTGGGTCCCTGGAGAGGGCTGGCTGTGCATCTTGCTGTGGTCAATGAGAAAGGAAGACAGAGGCTCCCTCTGCTGTGTGACCTCGGTGTGGCTTCTGCACATGTGGGCATTTCTTGTCCCCTAGGCTGGATGGAGGGAAGGGTGGGAGAACATCCTGGACCAACAGTAAGAAACCATATGCCTGCACACAGCTGAGCCTCAGACCCCGAGCCCCTGTGTCTCTCGGCAGTTCCATGCTATGCAGAGAGAGAAAGGCTGTCACAGCTGAAGTGGAGCTATAGACAGGAGAGCCGGTGTGAGTCCTGCTCCAGGGGACAGAGTTAGGGCCTTGGCCTTAGCTGACCTCAGGAAGGCATTGTGGGAGTGAGAGAAGAAGGAGGGGCGTGGGTGGGCACAGGGACAGTTCACTGCACGTGGTTTTTGGGTCAGCACCACAGATCTGTGGTTTCCCATGGGCCATTAGCTCGGCTCTGGGTTGGTTCCCTGGCAGCCTGCTCCAACAAGTGCTCTGCACCCTAGGCCTCATGTGACCCTGCAGAGGCCTCCCCATTGCCCCTCCCTACACCCCACTGGGAGTGCCTGGCTTGAGAGTCTTCCATTTCCTGTTAGTCCCCAGCTGGTCTGTTGGTTCCAGAGCCTTCTTGGCTTTCCAGACAGGTCTCTTGCTGAAGACCAGGAGTGCAGGCTTTCTAGGGGGCTGGTCTTCCTTTGCAGGGTCTGGAAACACCTGGCACATAGGACTGCAGCATCTTCTAGTGAACAGGACACCCCACCACTAGCACTGTTTGCTCTGGGGGTCAAGGAGGCTTTCCCACCCTGTTCCATCCCACAGCATTGGTGTCTGATTTAGCTCTCTGTACTGACGCACACAGGGCAAGAGTGGAGCTGGCTGGTAGCCAGACCCGGGCTGCAGGCCGAGGGCAGAGTTGTGACCATGGCCTCAGGCCTCCCCCTGCAGAGTGGACTTGAACTTTTAATTGGCCCACACTTGCCCTGTAGAACATGTTTGTTTACTTACCTCTGATAAGTATAAAACACTGCAATCTTTTGTACTTGTTTTATCCACTTCTTTGTTCAGGACAAGAACCTAGAAAGAATTTCTAGAAGGAGTCCCCAGCACTCCAGACCTGGTGACATGTTTTAGTTTTCTTTCCTTCTCTCTTTAATTCCTCTAGGAAAGACCCAACCCCCTTCTTGTCCCTTTCCCACTTGGGCTTTCACCTGTCAGAAGGGTCAAACCCTTTTGTTGGGAAGAGGCAGGGAACTAGAGGGTGGTAAAAATTAATGGAATCTGGGAATTCGAGAAGTTCTATCACAACTCAAGAAAGAGTTTCCTAGTGGTCCCACCTGGAGGGGTAGTTGAGGGGAAGCACGTGTCCTCCATGTTTTTCCTAGCCAGTAAGACAGGCCCATATATCCACCTCAAATTTTTCTCCTCTTTCTTCTCTTTCCCATTTTTATCACACATTGCTGGTATAAGTCAATTAAAAGCTGCCAGGTGGCCTGTTATGAACCCAGTCACAGAACAGATCATTCAGGTTCCTTATGCATGACCTGGACTTAGGTATGCTTTTTGTTTCCCTCAAGCTTTTACTTTCTGCCATACATTGGTCAGCTTTCCCACTCTTTAGGAAGCCTGCTTGTGCTAAAGTTCTCATCTGTGTTTTCTCCTAGATGGCCTTTCATCTCTGGGTATCTTTGGTCAGTTTTTTCTCAGGGCCTTATTTCTTCACAGTCTATCTTTCTGCCTTGTTTGGCTGCCATTTTGGCTTCATCCTGTTAGTCACACAGTTCTACAATACATGCTAATCATTTTCTTTCTTTTTTTTTTTTTTTTTAACTGACCAGATGGACACCAAGATATTTCCATCTTCAGGAAGTGTGTGGGACTTGGGTTATAGCTCCTCCTTGTTTCTAGTCACCTACTTTACTACCTCCACATCCGTAAACAAAGTACCAAAGTAGTACCAGGATAAATGTAAGGGATATTGTTTTTCAAGTGGCCAAGGTGGTCCTTGGCAGGGAGGTCCACCATCATCTCTTGATAGTTTACTGTTTCTAATGGAGACTCAGAGGAGCTCCAACCTGATCTTTCCTCATGCGGCTAGTTGGAGTCCTTGGGACCACCACCCTGCTCAGGTAGGTCCTTTGGTGGGGGATTGCCACTCTTCTAAGGAGTCAGTGGGCCACAGGGTATGGAGAGGTCTAAGCAAAGTAAATAAGGCACTGGTGCCACCTCAGCTGCAGATATCTGGCTAGTAGTACTTGAGTCTCACAAAGGGCACCTTGAGAACTCAACAAGTCTTCATCCTTCTGCAGGACGTGTCCTTTGAGCAACCCCAGACTTAATCTTTTTTCACTCTTTAGAGGTATGGGGAGACACTGGCCAAAGGAGTGACTGAATCTGAGTGTGATGAGGAAAGGATTTGGGGGAACAATCATTGTTATATTTTGTATGGTTAGAGTTTAGAGCAGAATCAGTAATACAACAGTCAGAAAAACTGAGAGCATAAGCCCCAGGATGCATGATGAGAAACCAGATCCCCACCTCTCACCCCAAGGAAGAGGACTGAGGGGACGCTGCCCAAGGTAATTTACAAAGCCCTTATCCATAAACATTCCTATCTCCTGTGAGAGGCCACAGGGGACTCTAGATGTCCCTGGTAAACAGACTCAATTATTCTGCCTTAACTTCCTTTTCTGGAAAAGCCTCCTCAAGATCTATTGCCACACTTGGAATGGAGAAATCCTAGTGATAGCATTTTTACTCCTGCTCTGACAGGTCAGTTTGAAGGTCAAATGTTCAGCAATGAGTTTATTTTATTTTATTTTTGTTGTTGTTGATACAGGGTCTCACTATGCAGCTTAACTCAAAGTGATCCTCCTGTCTCAGCCTCCCCAGTGCTGGGATTACAGGCATGTGTTGCCACACTTGGTCTCAGTGGTCGGCTCAGGACACCCAGGGCAGGGCCGGCCCAGAATGTATACCAGAAATCAAACTTGGGTCCTTGCACTTGCCAGGCAGGCTCTTAGGCCCCTGAACTATCTCCCCAACCCCAACCATGAATTTTTAATTGTCCCACAGTGTCCTACTTCTTTACTAGGAAAAGATTTACAGGCAAAAATTGGGCCGAATCTCCAACTCTGACAAAGGCCAAAACAGATTTGACATATTAGGACCACTAGGCCATGCTTCTACATACCCTGCTGTTCCCACAAAGAGTTTCCCTACGCTAATCCTGCCTCACTGGTTCCCACAGTCTCAGAGGCAGCCACCCTGTGAACAAGTGGTTTCCCAGTCCTATGCATGTAAGCATGGCATCAGTGGCCTACCCCTCTGAGACCCCAAGGGACATGGCTCAGTGATAAAAGTAGCTTTGTCCACAAAGTACATCAAAGCAGGCTGTGCCACTGTCAGTTCACAACAGGTTACTGAGCCCACACCCCTTTCCTCAGGGACCTCTGCTCAAAGACCAGAGTTCATAGCCCTTACTTAGGCATTGATATTAGGAAAAGGCCAAAAAGCTGCATAGCTACACAGACTCCAGATATCTCTTTCTAGGACTGGGGAGATAGCTCAGTGGAATAAATGCCTGCCTGGCAAGCACAACGTCCCGAGTTCAATCCCCTAATTTCCTAGCACCACAAAAAATAAAATAGAAACAAATATATCTTTCCGGTGCTACCTGCCCATGCAGCAATCTAGCAGGAAAGAGCTTGCTAACTAATACACAATCACATAGCAAGCACAATCAGGAAATTCTACAACTTCCTAGAGGCAGCCTATCTTTTCATGCCAGTTGCTATCATTTATTGCAAGGGACACCAAAGACATGTTACTAACGTTTCCTTGAGGAGAGGGTAGAGAAATAGTTCAGCGGTCTAAGCACCTGCCTGGCAGGTTCAATCGCTGGGACCACATGCCATGCTGGCTCTCCGCCATGCCAGCCCCTGAAACTGGGTGTGGTGGCACAAGCCTGTAATCCCAGCGCTGGGGAGGCTGAGACAGAAGAATCACTATGAGTCCAAGCTGCATAGTGATTTGATTTATCTGGTGACATTATACCAAGTAAATAAATGATTTTTTAAAAAGTTTCCTCGGAGAATCAAAAGACTGATAGGCAAAAAGGTAGAAGACACATGCAGCCCTTCAAGACTCCAGGCTTATTTCTAGTTCTGGAAGAATCATTGTGGTCCTTCTTGAGGGATACATTGGAAAGCTATAAAACTCCTACACATGAATTGAGACTGAAATTTTCACAGAATTAAGCTATTCCCAGGAATCTCCGAAACACCTGAGGCTTCTCTTCAAAAGAGCAAGACCCCAGTTCTTTTGAGTACAGCTAAAGAGAATCAGTAATGATTCCTAATCCACAACAGTTTAAACAGGAATGAATTACGGTTCCAGTTATTTTTTAAAAAAATGTATTTAGTACAGAGTCTACAGGGTTTCACTACACAGACCGGACTCATAGTGATCCTCCTGTTTTCAGCCTCCCAAGTGCTGGGATTACAGGCATGTGCCACCACGCCCAGTCTCAATTGATGTCTCAGCATACCCTGGGGCAGGGCCAGCACGGCATGCCGGATATTCCCTGTCCCTGTGTCTGCCTAAGAAAGCACTCTAATCCACTGAGCAATCTGGCTGGCCCTAATGGTTCCTGTTCTTAATTAGATCAACAATGTAGATAATTTTGCTAGGACACTGTGGTTTTCAGGATCTTGACAATTTCTCTAATACTCTTCTTTGCCATAGTCTCCCCAGGCAGCATAGAAATGTGACCTGCTCCTAATATGCATGCTCTACATCTGCAACCTGACAGCTTTCTCCCATCTAACAGGGTGCTCGGCAGTTCTTCACACATAGATATTCTTTCCTCATTGTTTTCTTTTCGACTCAGCTGCTGAGCCACAGTAGTCTAATGTAGTCAGAGAGAACATGATCCCCAGCAGACAGGGCCTACAGCCCCTTTCCAGGAGAAGTAGCTGTGTGAAGTCAGAGACCTCCACACCTTCAGCACCCCATAAAGAATCATGGGGATTCATGTCTCTGGGGGGAAAAATGACTCTCAGGGTGTGGCAAACTGGATGGGCAAGCAGGCATGACCTGTCAATCACAGTTCCAGGCCACATGAGCTGAACAGTTCTCAAAGCCCTGCACCTGTGATCAATCAGCAAATACTGTCTGTAGTTCGTGAGAGCTCAAGCAAGTTTTTGATAGGACAGCCTAGGCCTGCCCTCAGCCTGGGGAGTAGAGGATGTAGAAGGTGGCCACCATTGCGCTCTTAGCCACTGTGTTCGCTCTCACACTGATCACTGTCACCCTGCAGAGTATATGTCTTTTCCTACTTTTAATTGGCCCACACTCACTCTGTAGAGCATGTTGCTTTTTCTACCCTTAATAAATGTGAAGTCACACTACCTTTTAAAAAATTATCATTGTAGGGGACACACTGCCAATAATGTTTCTCAAAATACTCGCCCTTTCTTCAAACACACTGATCCCATCATTCTTGCCACTTTTTGAAGCAGTTTTCAGAGTTCTCTTTTGTGAGTGTCTTCAGTCGTGCTGTTCCAGCTGCCTTGATGTCCTGGATGAATTCAGACTTTGACCTTTCATGCTCATTTTAACTTGAAGAGCCAGCAGGAGCAGAGGGCCAGATGCTGAGCTAGCCGCTGGGCATGGCCATTTGACCCTATGGGAGACATTCAGAGAGGATGAAGTCCCACCACAGCCAGCCTTAGCACAGATGATGAAGGGCGCTTCCCCCGGCTTGCTAGAGAGAGGAAAGCAAGGACAAAGAAAGAGGCAGAAGGGCCCTGTTCCATATCTGGCCCAAGGGTGCTTCCTTAGGTTGTCTGGGGCTGCATAGGTATAACACCCCATGCATGATAATTTAGGATGCTAGTCTGAGGTGGTTCCTGGTACCCACGGGGGCAGGAGGTGACTGTTTCATGACTTTGATTGAGATTGAACAGCATAGAGTCAGGAGTGGGGCATAGCCAGCTGCTTCCATTAAATAGAGGTGACAAAGAGAAATGTCTTCTAGTCCTGTGTTGCCCATTGAAGACTTGATGGAGGGTATGCAGCAGCCCAGAGTTGTCTGCAAAAGAAAGAAGACACACCTCCAGCCAGTAAGGTGGCTCCTGTATCCACTTCTGTCACCTCGATCCAGCTGCTTAATATCTGGAAGTCAACATCTGCCACTGCTAGGACCAGCCATGGCCAGGGCAGCGAAACCTCAGTGTGAAGCTTTGGCAGGGGCAAACAGTTTGGGCCATGGCTGTACCTGTTCGCTTGGGCCTTCCCTGCATCACCAGCCCAATCCTGAGGCTGCCTTATCGCACTCCAGTCCTCTGAAGGAATTGTGGGAGGTGGGCAGAGCCATGTGATGAAGGACAGTGAATCCTGGCTCTGCAGACCACCTCCCACTTGCATCAGGTATGCAGGGCCATCACCAGCTATAGGCACTGTGTGCCAAACGGATGGCGTGGCCCTGACCGTCCCATCACCAGCTGGGCCAGTGCTCCTCTTGGCAGCTTCACCTCAGCTGGGAGGTTACGAGTACTCATTGCTAACAGTGCTTTCCTCACTAAAGTAGGTCTAAACTAGTGCTCATACTGTCATTGACTTTGGGTGTTTGGTGCTGAGTGTTTAGACTTTCAACCATCTGTACATTTTACAGTGAGGCTTGGGTTTTACTTAGCAGATCTGAATTTTAATTCTAGCCATGAGATCTGGAAATTCTACATAACTTCTCAAGACTTCAGTTTCAGCTACTGTAGAGATAGAAGTAACAATAGTTTGCCAACATCTAGTTCCAGGGCTGGAGGGAAGATTAAGTGAGATAATTCTCAGGAACACCATTCCCAGTACAGGCTGAGAGCTCAGGGTACGGCAGCTGGTGATGCTAAAACAAAAGGCCACGCTCTCTCCAGCACTACCTGCTTTTCTTATATATTTACAAGAATTATGTCAATGAAGGCCATTATCACCTCCCTTTTGCAGGCTGTATCTTTTCCTCCTGCTCAAGGCCCTGGGAGGCTGGTAGAGAGGAGTGGAACCCACACTTCCTTTCGTCTGTTTGTGGAACTCTGCAGGAGGGGCAGGACAGGACACGGGCATCAACAAGGAGGGGCCTCTCCCAGACCATAAGTCCCCAGGTAGTCCTGTCCTGAGTGTCCACGACAGGAAGCTCTCGCCAGCCCTGGGGGTTCAGCAGCCATGTTAGTGTCCCAGGGTCCTGTTTGTGATTAAATTTTCTTTGCCCAATCTCACAAGTGTGCCTGCCTGGTGACCCTGGACTTAGGGAATTGCCCATGAGGACAGTTGCGGGGATGTTCTATTCATGCAGTCTCAGGGACAGTTTGGTGACCAGGTGGCATTTGAACTAGACCTGGAAGTGGGACTCAGATGTGCAGCAGGAAGAGGACTTAAGGGAAGGTGGGTGTGGGCTGGAGGTTGGTGGGATCCAGCATCATCTAGAGACAGAGATGAGCAGCGGCTTTGGCCCAGCCCAGGCCCACAGTGTCGGGAGCAGGGACAGCTGGGCCTGGGGTTTCCAGCACATCCCCACATGTCTCTGGTGCTGCTGCTCAGGTTTGAGGGACCCCAGGGCAGGAGAGCAGCTCAGAGAGGGGCATGTGGCAGCGAGTGAACCAGGAAGCACACATGCCTGGGCTGGTGGGGACCCACTGAGAGACACACATGCACATGTGCATGTGAATGTGTAGACATACATGTGTCTGTGTGTGCATGTGTGCGATGTGCACAGACCTGGTGTAGTCCCTGGTGAGAAGGATCTGGAGTAAAGTGGCAGGAGAGGGGCTACTGGGGGTACACGGGACGCAGTGTATGGTCCTTGCCGTTGGGTCATCTTGTTCTTGGGCATCTAACAGCACCCTGCCCTGCCACTGTAGACCCTCAGCTGTGCCCAGCTGAAATGTCTCTAAACACCGCCAGACATGGCTGGAGTCTCCCCCCACCCCCACCCCACCCCCCGTGTTACCATGGCTTGGCTGCATTTGCGCACCTGTCACAGACAAGTGGCCAAATAGCCAACAGAAGGGATCTGGTTGAGCACCGCTCATTAGAAGTGCATGCAGATGTGTTTGGCCACCTGCCCCAAGATCCTGCCTGGATGACCAGTTATAGAGGTAAACCCCAGTCTTTACAGACAAGAACTCTTCAACAGAGCAGCAATTATGGTGTGGAGAAAGAATGGTCCATACAATCAACAGTGCTCACAAAACTGGGTATCCACAGGCAGGAAACAGACTCCTATCCAATCATTTACCTCGTCCTGTCTCATACAAACAACCACAAAACAAGTGGATCAAAGGCAGAAGTAAGACCTGTGAGTGTGTAATTACTAGAACACAGAAGAGCTGCTTCAGGACAATGGAGTTTTTGATATGACCCCAAAGACATAGGGAAAAAAGCAGAAACTGACAAATGGGATTATATCAAATTAAAAATCTTCTGTACAGCAAAGGAAACCATACACAAATGTAATTGTTAACAGCATTCTACTGTTTGGATATACCAATATACAATTTCTTGTCTAACCAAACCCCTAATACTAGATACCTAAGGATTTCCCACCAAGTTTTCAGTGTAATATAGAGTTCTGTCCTCTGTGGCCCCACACTAGCTCTTCAGAGGTGAGCTGGCAGCCCTGGATTTCACAGAGCTGTCATCAGACTGGCCTCCTTTGGGGAACAAGGCCACTTTCCTTGGCACACAGGGCCCTGAGGCCGCAGCCTCTTGTCCACAGTGCCAAATCTGTCTAGCCCAATGATGGCGAACCTATGGCACGCATGCCATGGAAGATGTTTGCATCATCGAAAGTTCTAAAAAGTTCTCCCCTACTGCTCTAGTTCACTCAGGCTGCAATTACACAGCACCATAAGCTGACAAATCAACTGTTAAAATGACTTGTTACTGTCACAATATGAGGGAAAGAGTCACATTAATGGGACATCCAGTATCAGTGGTGTTAGGAGATGAGCTACACCAGCACGCCACGGGCACCCCCACTTTTCCTTCCCCAGTTTCCCCTTCCCTTCTCCCCAGAGTGGGGGAAGGGAAGGGAGATGCAGAAATTCCTAAGATGTGGCATGCAGGAGGAAGAGAAGAGCAGGCCAGAAATACCCAGTGGGGAGGAGCACATCGCTGCGTAGGCCGAGAGGCGGCTGTTTGGACATCCGGGCTCTATTTCTGCTGGTGACAGACTCCTGGGAGGCAGGACATAAAGAAGGCAAGATGCTTTGGGGAAGAAACTCAACACCTCTGCCCTCTTGGAGGGGTGAAGGGACCCACTGAGGGCTGCCGGCAGCAGGGAGAGCAAAAGCCTTCTCCTCACCACAGACTTGGTGACCAGAGACTTAGGCTTGCTTCTCTTACATCAAATACAGACCCGGTAGAACACTGGGCAGCAGATGTTTGCTGCACTGAACCCCGCCCTGTGACAGGCAGGCCACGCAGTTCCCAGGCTTAGAGCTGGAGGCTCCTGGTCCTCAAGCCCCGAGCCAACACAAGAGTGGGGCTGTGGTGATGAGGCTGCTGTCATTCATGAGCATGTCATGTGACTTTCTCCAACCTTCCATGGGGAAGCTGGAAAAAAATCCAGCCTCCCCACCAGCATCTGCATAGCTAGGAGCTAGTGAGTCACACGTGGTCACAGTGGCACTTCTGTAGGGCAGGTGGCCTGGAGAGCAGTCGGTGAGGAGAGGCAGGGAATAGTCTGTGCTTTGGGCTCTGTGCACCCCCTGCCTGCAGCTGGGGTTGCTGTGTGTGCAGAGAGCTTGTGCATGAGTATGTGGGGTACCCAGTGAGGCTTGATCTGACATGCTAGGGTCACAGAGTGTTAGCTGGGGGGGCCCTTGGCAAGCAGCCTATCCCCAGCAGCATCTTCTACACGGGAGAAAGACAAGGTCAGAGAGGGTATCACACAATAGGACTGAGCTTGGTGCTGGCTCCTGCTCTAGATTGCCTGCTGCAGCAACTAAGGGGTTGAAGGAAGGTAGGAGGCCCATGGCACTGTAGGGGTCCTGCTCACTCAGGGCCTCTGGCCCATCCTGACTCACAGGGACTCATTCTCTAGTGGCCACAGGCTCCAGATTAAAAGGCCAAGTCTGCAGCCCTGAGGCTAACCCAGGGACCTTGGCAATGTCACCAAAGGACAGACATTGGTCCAGCATAGAATAGTGAGTCCATCAAAGTGACAGCTGCTCACCTCTGGGACACACAGACTTCTGGCCACAGGCTTACTTAGACTCAGCAGTGCCGCCCAGAGGGATCACTGAAGTGAGTAACGCAGTGGCTGCGTAGAGCTGCCCTCCCTCCTGAGGGCTTCTCTGGGCAGCCTCGTCTCAGCCTCAGCACCCCACTTCCAGACACTTGGCTGTACCTCCTGTGCCCTCTTGGACATGTCCTGCCAAGCCCAGTGCTTGTGCTGCTTGGAACACCAAGTGACAGCAAGGAGAGCCCCGTAAGGAGCAACCTGGCCCAACTCCTCCACGCAGGCACTCTGCACACAGCACCTCTTTTGCTCTGTACCCCTTTCCTCTCCTTGAAGCATGGTGAGGTTGACCCACGCCAAAGTGCCCAGCACTGCTAGGACTCAGTGTTGTGTCTACCTGACTCTAAAACCTGCCTGGCTGCCAGGCCCTCCTTCTCACTAGGCAACTGAACATGCAACATTAATTCCAAATAAAGGGAGAGAAAATTAAACAATGCTGGACATGCACAGCACTCCGTGTAATCTCAGCATGCAGAAGGCTGAGGCAGGATTATCATCACTACAGGTTCTGGGCTACATTGTAAGTTCAAGGCCAAAGCGAGCTACGTGGGAGATACCATCTCAGCCACTCCCCAGTTCAAAAAAGTAAAAGGACAAAAAATGCCACTGGGAAATCCATGCAAAAGAAAACACAGAACTCTTTCATTAGGGAAGAATTTGAAACTGAATTTACAAATGTTGGTACCATGGAGACAGAAAGAACTACTCCTTCTAACAAAAGAGCTCAAGAGACAAAAGGAAGCGAAGGATAAGAACAGGAAAGAAAGGAAGTTACAATGGCCCATAGTATATGAAAGAAAATGAATTTTCTAACTAAAAAAACCCAAGTTAAAACAGTAAAAGATTTTGGAAAATGATAAAATCCTAATTTATGACAAGTCTGGTACCCACTATCAGGAAGAAGGTGGATGAGAACAAGGCTTGAAGATAAGGCCCTTGGAATAGCATTTTTTATTCTTAAAAATATGCATTACTTTTGACCATTAGTTCTAGGTCTAGGATTTCCGTTCAGAAAATAAACTTTGAGGACATTCAAAAATCACCAATGGAAGCATCCAGCACCACATTGCTAACCATAGCAAACTGGCGAGATGCTGAGATTTGACAAGACGATAGGGGCTCTGAGCTCCTGCTTCCTCGTACTTGCTGGCTTATGCTGCAGATAAAGCTTGCACTCCTAAGCATAGTACAAATGTCTCTTCAACCTGTCCCTTCCACCAGCCCACAAGGGACGGAGCACATCCTCTCACCTCATCTGCTGGAGCCCTAACCCCAGGGTGATGGCAGGTGACTGGGGTGTGATGGCAAGACCCTTAGCATGCTTATGCAGGAGGCTCCAAGGTGCCTCTCCGTCCCCTTCCACCATGAGCAGGCACAGCAGGAAGGCGCTGTCTGAACCACAGAGCAGCTGTTGCTGAGCCCTGAATCTGCTGGCATCTTGACCTGGGACTTTCTAGCCTTTGGATCCTAGAGCAGTACGTCTCTGCTTGGAGGTTGTCCCGCTGATGGCATTTTGCTATAGCTGCCCATGTGAACTGGGACCCAGCCCCTCCAGACAAAGCTCAGCTTCCACTCCACAGATCAGCCCCCAGGCTGGAGCGGTCTCCAGTCCAGATCTCTGATCACAGGCTTCTCTCTTCCTACCATCCTTCCCTGGCCTCTGCCCTCCACCTTCAGCATGGCTGGTTCTCTGAACTCTGGGCACATCTGTGAGTGCCTTGGGTGGGAGTGGTCATTCACAGGGGTGGCAGGATGCAGGACTCTGAGTCTACAGACAGTCCTGAACCAAGACCAGGAAGCTTGGCTGAGGCACATGAGGAAAGAGCCCTGGCACCGGGCACATGAGCCCCTCAGGGAGAGTGCCCACTATCCCCTGAGGCCTGTCCACCTGCCCAGGGCCCACTGCACCCTGTCCTGAGCACAGTCCCCACAGAGGGCTCTGCAGATAATCTGGAGATGTATCTGAAGGTGTTCTGAGATTCAGCTTCCTCCAGCATGGTTACTGGTCAGCCGGGCTGGGGCTGGAGGCTCACACCACGGTACAAAAAGAAAATCCTTGCTGGAATTGGTCCACGGTACAAAAAGAAAATCCTTGCTGGAATTGGTCCTTGAGCTTCTCAGCCAGCCCGGCTGCCCAGATCGGAGGCTTTGGAGATAAGGGCTACAGTTCAGAGTGCCTACCCCCTGCAAAGCCAGCCTCCCCTAGGGAGCGCAGTCCAAAATCAGCCGGTTGGCTGATTTTCCCCTAAGTCTGTTCTCTCCGAGCTGTGCCACCTTTGATGGTCAAGTCAGCTCCAGGAGCCTCAGGCTCCCCTTCTGTCCTAAACTAGGATTGCTGAGTGGTCAGCTCTCTAATAGAGTCATGCTTTTCGAGTCCAGAAAAGCAGCCTTAGTACCATATCAAGTGTCCCCAGGCCTTTGTGACCTGCAAGCACAAGGGCGGGGGCTTAATATGATTGGGGAAAGAAAAACACAAGAGAGATAAGGAAGTGCTGTTGTGAAGTAGGTATCTACTTTATAAAGTGTGTTTAACTTTGCCCCCACACTTGGGGAAAGTGCTCTTAGGCGTGAACTGGAAAATTCTCTTGCTTGTCTGGAGAGAGATCTGTGATGACTGAGTGCTGCCACCTGAACAGAGCGAGGGCAGGGCGGGCAGCTGCAGGGGCAGAAAGATATAGGACAGGTAGGAAGGGAGGGAGGAAAGAACTGGAAGAGGGTCCCCTGTGAGCAAAGTAGTTCTGGTGTCCTTTATGTCCTTTTTGTTGCTCCCCTTTCTTTTGGGGGATCTCTTTCTAAGGATCCTGGGTGCCAATCTGAGGCATGGGTGTCCTAGAACTGTCTTTGATAGAGACAAGGTGGGACTGGTAGCAGAAAGGGCTCGAGTGGGGGTTGGCTGGCCTGTTACCCCACTGTACTTCCGTGGGCCTCCATTCATGCAGATTTGCAAACTTGTGTGAGCATTTCTTCACAATTAGGTGTGTATTTAGAAGTGCTAGGGATTGGACCCAGGGCCTTTGCACTGAACTACATCCCCAGCCAATTTTCTCTTTCATTTGGAAGCAGGGTTTTGCTAAATCTAAATAACTAAGTTGGACTTGAGCGTGTGAGCCTTCTCACCTCAGCCTCCCAAAGTGGGATGACAGGTGTGCACACCATACCTGGCTCTCCAGGGTGATTTCTTAAGAGAGCAATTAGTGTATCAAAGGATACACGTATCTAAAGACCCTGGCAGGCATTTTTACTTGAAACAACAAATTCCATTTTGTGGCAGTGGGGAGAATGGGCATCGCCTGTGTGCCTGGTGGGACTGGGTGAGGAGAAACTAGCAGCCCTGTCTTTAACACGGTATCAGCGTGCCTACGTAGCAATGCCACTTAGAGTGTAGCCTCAGGAAGGAATTGGGGAAATAAACAGAGATGTTTTATTAGACTCTGACAGCACTGCTGGGTGGGGGTGCAGAGGACAGGATTGCATATTATAGTGGGAAATCCTTAGGTGTCTAGGATTGGGGATTGATTAAACACACCATTGTAAATATGGTTTCCTTTGCTGTACAGCAGATTTTTAATTTGATATAATCCCATTTGTCAATTTTTGCTTTGTTTTCCTGTGCTCCATTTTCCTGAAGCCGCTCTTCTATGTGTGCTAGTAGTTTCACATTCTCACGTCTGACCTCTGCCTTCGATCCACTTGTTTTGTGGATGTTTGTGTGAGACAGGACGAGGTGAGTAATAGGATGGGGGTCTCATTTCCTTTTCCTGTGGATGTCCAGTTTTCTGAGCACCGCTGACTGCATGGGGCCGTCCACGCCTTCTTGCTGCCTTGTAGAAGAGTTTTTGGCTATAAAGACGGGCTTTGCTTTTGGGCCCCTGATTCTGTTCCACTGGTCTTCAACTTTGTTTTGATGACAGTGCCATGCTGTCTTGAAACCTGGCTTCGTCGCCTGTTTTTAAGTCAGGTGCTGCGATGCCCCCAGCGTTGCTGTTTCTGCTCAGGATTCCTTCGATTGCAGTCTGGGTCTGTCATAGTCCATATGAATTAGGATTGCTTTTTTTCTGTTTCTGTGAAGAGTGGTGTTGTTATTTTAATAGGGGTCACCTTGAATGTGTAGTTCACTTTGGAGAGTGAGGGATGCCTTTGCTCATTGGCACTGATCCAAATGCCAGGCTGGAGGCTCCAGGGACTGAGGTTTGCTCCCCATCCCATGACTCCAGGTTTTCCTTCCTTCCTTCCTTCCTTCCTTCCTTCCTTCCTTCCTTCCTTCCTTCCTATTTTTCTCTTTCTCTCTCTCTTCTTTCCTTCCTTCCCTTCTTTTTTTCTTTCTTTTGGTTTTTTGATATAGATTCCACATACTTCAGGCTTGACTTGAACTCACCACATAGCCCAGGCTGGCCTTGTACTGGTCACCATTGTCCTGCCTCAGCCTCCCGAGTGCTGGGATTGCAGGCATACACTACCACACCCAGTTCTGGGCCCTTTTATTTTCTGAGTCAAAGTCAACAAAGCCCCCCTACCTGGTCCTTTCCCTTTCCCACAGCTGGGTGGGGAACCTGCCCCTCTACTCCTTGGGATCTTTCCCTGTGGAAACTCCTAAGGTTTGGGGAAAAGTAGTTCTCAGCACTGACATGGGATCTCGCCATAGACCCACATGGACATCTGGGAACTGGAGAGGGAGCAACCTCAGGGGAGGCAGCAGGGTCTCGCACTGGATGTCCTTACCCTACAGGTAGTAGCCACCCTGAAGGTTTCTGTGTGCAGCAACCTGCTTTTTGCCTACCGGTCTGGTGAAACTCTGTAGTTTTCCTGACCATGGATTCAGCATCGTATCCCCCCTCTTCCTTTATTTGCTTTGGAGAAGGTCTTAAAAGTTGTCCTTGAAACCAAAGCAAGTGAAAGTATCCCCATTGCTCAGTATGGGAGAATTTCTAGGACACCCTGAGCTCCATTCTGCTGCTGCTGCTGCAGAGGTGAGGAGCTCAGTAAGGTGTGAGACTGTGGCTCAGGCAGAACAGGACCTAGCAGTGGGCCAAGTGCCAGGCCCCAATGCCTTCTCTTTAATTGCAGGAATAGTAGGTGCTAGGGTTTGCTGTTTCCCCCGAAGGCTGGCCTGGACCACTACCAGGAGGAGGTGGTACCCTTAAGGAAGTTTTTAGGCCACTGGAGAAGTTGTCAGAGGTATTAGGTGTCAGTTTCCTTTCTCTTTGCTTTGGTCCCATGACCCTGAGTGGACAAATCTCCTGTGCCCTGTGCCTTCCCCATGATGCACTGCGGCACCACAGGCCCACAGCAGCATGGCCCAGCAGCCATGGCTGGGCCTCAGGAGCTGCACAGCTACAGCAAAAAGTTTCCTCCTTATAAGGTAATGATCTCCCCATCTTTATCCTGCTGGGGAGCTGATGTGCACCTTGAGAAAGCAAACCTTTGCTGCCAGTGCTCCAAATCTATGAGGGCCACAGCTTCCTCTTCTCGGCCACTGACATTCAGTTCCAGGCAGCTAATTCTGTATGAAGTAACTGAGATGCTGCTGGTTGGTGAAAACAAGAAGGTTCCTGATTTTGTGACCTCTTTCACTACTGTGGGACCTCATGAGAATATTAGAACTCTGAGCCAAGGATAAAATGTGTGCTAACAGAATGACAAGGTGTGAAATTCCTTTTTCTCCCCTTTTTGATAGAGAATTTTTATTGCAAAGACAAGTGGGGTAATGTATTTGATTGAATTAACGTAGAGATACTTGATACTCTCTGTTCAGGGTGCGGTGCAGGGCAGTTCCTGGCACAAACACTTTGTACATCACCTTTTATGCTCTATGTATTTTGTGCTGCATACTATATTCTATACAATGACACTTTACGTGTTGTGTATCATGTATTGCAGCTGGGAGGAAGCTAGAAGTTGTGTCTCTAAGCCTGAGCTTTCCTTGTAGATGGTACAACAGCTTGCGTGTGTGTGTTGGTGGGGGCAGGGAGGAGGGAGGCAGAATTCTCTAACCATCATTTTCCAGGTGATGTCCAAGGGCTTTGCCTCCTTAGGCTGGGAAAGAGAAGAAAGTGGCCTGACTTTGTGGCCTGTAAAAGCCACAGTGGTGCTGGGCAGAACTCACAGATGCAGCCCTCTGGGCCATGAGATGGGAGGGTATGGCCCTTTGGGGTCAGGACAGGGACAGCTGCCAGCCGGCCTTGCTGAGTGAGGCATCCAGAGCAGTGGAACTGGGCAGACAATATATTCTTCACTGAGCACAGCACCCAGCCACCAAGCACAGTACCTAGCCCCAGGAGCACCAGAGTAATGTGCACCCCACCAGGCAGGTGCCACTCTGTGGGGAGCCACGGTGGGGGGGCATTTGAACAAACCCACCAAAGTGAACCAGGCACTTGTAGACATTCAGGAGGTAAGGGTCATGCAGGCCCTAAGGCCAGGAGACCCTGCAAATGGCACACAAGGACCCGGAAATGGCCGCAGTGGATCTCAAAGCCACTCCTTTCAGAACAGGACCCCTGGTTCACAACCAGTGGGCTGGGCTGCGTCTTGAGGTGCAGAGAGGGCACACAAAGTGGGAGTTTTCCAGGACTTTGGACTTTAGGGCATATCACTCCCAGCTGACTGTGGGCCTTTGGGGGCTGGCAGCTGAAGGCCAGGGACTCCCCTTCTCTCTGCGCCTCATGCCCCTCTCCCCTTCACAGTGCCTTCATTTCAATCCCTTTCCACCCAGAGATTCCCCCAAAGCCTGTGCCAGCCTCTCAGCATGGGGCTCGGTGACAGGGGCCAGGAGGAGGGGCCTGGATGGCACTGCTCTCCAAACGCCAGCTGGAAAGAGCAGGTCAGTCTCGCAGCCGACTGTGGGTTGTGAGCTCCGTGTAGCCACAGGAGGGGATCACTTGGGTGCTGACCAAGGGGCCCGTGTGGGCTCATGGTGAGCTCAGTGATAGGGTGTGCTAGAGGGTGCTGAGGACCTATGGGTGTTTGATGTGGGCCACTGCTCCTGCAGGAAGGGCCACATGGCACCCACATTGCCTCTGCTGACATTTGCCTTCCCAGCAGGACACCTGAGCCCCAGTTCCAAGCAGACTGCTCATTGGCAAGGGGTGGCTCATGGGAAAGGACAGCTGTAAGCCACGCCTTCAACAACCAGTTTCTCGCTTGCCCTTCATGCCTAACTGCAATGCCTAACTGCAATGTGGCTTATTCTGAGTTCTACAGTCTCTTCTCCTTCATTGGGCCAGGAACCCATCCAGAATCCCCCATTGTGTTTAGTCCAAGGGGCTTCTTAGGTCCTTAGGCTCTGCTAGTTTCTTAGATGAGGAGGAGGAAGAGGAGCAGCAGCACAGGGAACTGAGCCCAGAGCCTCTGCACTGAGCTACTCTCCTAGGCCCTTTAAGAATAATTTTTTAAAAATTAATCTTTATTTATTTATTTGGTACAGGGTCTTGCTCCTAACATGGACGCATAGTGATCCTCCTGTCTTAGCCTCCCCAGCACTGGAATTATAGGCATGTGCCATCATGTCTGGTTTCAGTGGCTGGCTCTGCGTGGGGCCAGCATAGCATGTGGCACTGGGGATCAAACCAGGGTGCTTGCCCTTGCCACACAGGTGCTTAGACCATGGAGCTCTGTCCCCAGCCTTTTTTTT
>NDGN011381495.1:0-10438 GCA_002564285.1 Tympanoctomys barrerae | reverse complement strand
ATCTACCTAAACAGGGGATTTAATCTGCTGAGCTATCTAGCCAGCCTTACAGGTATTGCCTTTATGTTTGCATTTACTTTTTTAGGGCAAATTGAAGGGAAGTAATGAATTCAGTGCTCTTCTGGACTTCTGTGACTGTGGATTATCCTGTTTAGTTACAAAAGTTATAATTCAGTTAAGGGTCCTATATATAATTGAAGAGCTTTTTAAAAAAATGTATTTGGTATAAGGTCTCACTATACAACTCAGACTCCTAGGGATCCTCCTGTTTTTAGCTTCCCCAGTGTTAGAAGTACAGGCATGCGCAACTATACTCTGTCTCTGTTGTCCAGTCAGCACACCCTCGGGCGGCGCTGGCACAGCATGAGGATTAAACCCCAGTTCCTGTGCTTGCTAAGCACATGCTTAGTCCATTGGGCTATCTTGCCAGCCCAAATTGAAGAGTTTTGAAACACTCCATATATTGGATAATTAAAAGCCTGTGAATACAGTTTGTTGGAATAGGATACAGAGTAGGAAAAGGCTGGAGGTGATACCTTCAGGACTGTGGCAAGAATTATATGAGGCAGATGAATCACTCACCTCAAGTATAAAATACCAGGGGCAGGCAGAGATGAGAATTGGGTAAAAAGCTCTACAGGAGATGAGAGGAGAAATGCAGAAACGGTGGTGGGACAATTTTAAAGGAAGGAGAGAATAGTGTATATAGTTTTTCACTAATGTACAATTTATGGTACTCCAAATAAAGTTTATTGTCATACTTTTAGACACTGTTCTTCAGGTGTGTCATATTTTCTGAGTCCATTCTTTTTTTCTAATATTTACATTACCTCAGTTTGGCAACACTTGTTTAGAGCAAGGCCCTGAGTTTAGTCCCCAGCACTGCAAAACAAGCAAGCAAACAAACAAATGAATAAAGTTGACATGCTTAGTGTAAAATCATTTCCGCTTAGGTAATGAGGTTGCTGCTCCGTTTCATTCACTCTTGCTTATGTAGTCAGCTACCCAGCACAGTTACATTTAATAACAAATGCAAGGCCCAGTATTGATATATCAGATTCACAATATGGATGGATCCTCATGTTTAAACTCCAAGGTAAATGGAACTTTTGATGACATTCACAGTAAGAATACAGTCTCTATTCTGCCAATGCTGCTACTTTTACCACATTTTAGAATAATTTCTCAAGCTGGAGCTTGCTTTCTGCGGTGTTGACAATAGCTTTCTTCCAAATATAGATTGAAGTGCTTGAGTTTATAAAATTTAAAAACATCACAACCATGATTTTCCGTAATTTAATACATTTCAATAGGTTAAAAATACAATGTTTTTATAGAAAATGCAAGCATCTGGGAATAGACTCAGGAGTAGAAGTAATATAACTTCCTTTTTTCCCTCCAATTGCCTTAATTTCTATTTTGAGCAAACTTTGCAAGTAGAAACTTTCTGTCATTTGTCGGATTGGTTCTTCTTTCTCCTCCCAAACCCCTCATTTCTCTGGGCTGATTCATAATGATATACGTGTATTTGGGTTTGATAGCCATTGTGATAGGTAGGGTGGCCAATCTGTGCTTTCCTGCCCTTTCCACAACAGGCATTATGAGGTCTTTTATGGTAATCCTTCATTCCCCTTCAACAATTCTTTTCTGGCCTCCACTTTTCCTACATCAGGGTCATCCTGAATATGTGGCAGCCATTGTCATGCTGTGGTTGATGTGGGTCCTTGGGATAATGGTTCAGTTATCTCAGAGTTTCATCTAGTTAGTAAATTATGTATTTCCTATCTTTTGATGTACACATATGGCTGTTATTTGCCATTTTGCTGTTGACACCCTGAGTAGTCGTGCAGATATTTTTTCTTTTCTTTCTTTCTGTTTCTTTTTTTTCTTTCTTTTTTTTTCAGAACCTGGGTTGCATTTGCCAGGCAAGCACTTATTCTACTGAGCCATCTCCCCGGCCCAGTGCAGACATTTTTCCTTCAGGTTTTACCAAAATCTCTGGTCCTTCCCTTTGCATTTTGGTTTTCCTTGTCTGTTGATTACTAAAATATTTATATGATCTACCTAGAAAGTTTAAAAGTAGAGAAAATTAGTTTAAGTCATCATCCTTTTTTTTTTCTTAAATCCAAACACCCATATTCTTTAACTTTCAGTAAGACCCAAAGCCTAGGAGAAGCCTTTGTTTACTTTTTGCAATTGCATCATTTCCTTCGAGTCGTAAAGCCCAGTGGGCTCACTGCCTAATTGATAAAAATTTCTGAGGAATTTGGAGGAATTAAAGAGAAGCTAACACTACCTCCTGAAGTCTAATTTTGAGTTTGAATTTTACAGAACTTATTCTTTCCTATCCTCCTTCCAAAAAGTCCTCAAGTTGGGGATGGTGGAATCTGAGGAGAAGGCAATGTCAATTCTTGTTAGGAGTAGGAGGTAGAAAGAGCAAGTAAAGATTTCCTTAGGGAAGCTGAAGCACCTAGTGTGATCTTGAGAGTGAAGGCCAACTTAAATTTACTGCTGTCCATAGCTGTTTTGCTAGCCTTCTTATGGACCCTGAAAAGGCTGTCCAGGACTTTTGTTGTCCAGAAGTACCAGCCAGTCTCAGGATACACAGATGTCAGCATGTGTGTTTAATCTGAGTAGCAACTGACAAACCACAAAGTAGGATCCCCGGTGGATTTATATAGGACAAGGGGGTATAGAGTTACTGGCTGACTGTTTGGCCTTTTCTGGTGGTTACATTAACTTGCTACTGACATTACCACAGATTGTAAAATTTTGGAACCACTAATCTCATATGGTTTTACCAGTTACATTTAAAAATGTCACTGTATTCTTTTATTAAGAGCATTTTAATGAATAGAAAAATAAAGGTTTGTTTTAAACTAACTTCACTTAAAGTGATCATTACTGAAATGCTCTTTTCTTTTGAGCAAATAATCAAATTATTTTATTATAATCTAAGAAGTTTAATAATTAAGTTTAGCATGAACTTGTGTTTGTGTGCGTGTGTGCGTGTGTGTGTGTGTGTTAGGATAAAAACTAACTGGAAAATCTATTAGCTTAAAAAAGAGCAACTTTAGTATTTCACCATATGGAAAACTTATAGGGTAAAATATACTGTGAAGCAATAATATGGACATTTCTTGTTGAGTGACCTACCTGTTTAATGGCTGTTTATACTTGTGACTGATGCATGACATTTGGACTTACGATCCACTGCTTGAACTTGGGACCTTTTTTATTGTACAGTTCTCTATATCTTATTTATAGAGCTTCAATATATTTTTTGTTTTATACATCTTGTTTATATAATAGCACAATTTTTTGCTAATTGTACTGTATAGTACAATACTGTAGTTGTATGCTATGTTATTTATGTTACTGTACCACTAATAAGAGTTATGCAAGGGAATGAAGAAATAGCTCAGTGGCATAAGTGCCTGCCTGTTAAGTGCAAGGTCCTGAGTTTGATCCCTGGTACAAAAGAAAAGAGTTATGCACATAGAATTCATCAAATTGAAGTTTCCTTTGATCTTCTCTTTGTTCTGAATATTGTGGTGTTCATACTGTATACAATTCTTCATTGTATAATAATGAATAATTCATTTCATGATTTAATCACAGGAACAGAATTTGATCACTAAATGAGGGATGACTGACTCTAGAAATCATGCTGTCAGAGTATAAAACTATGTGAACAAGGATACTGAGTCTAAAACATTTTGTTGACATTTGCTTAAAACATATATATATATATATATATATATATATAGATCTTTTAATTTTGAAGTTGACTTGTGATCTTTGATTTTATGAATTCTGATACATAACTAGTATGTTTTTCAAAATAGGAACATATTTTTTTTTATTTAGTACTGGGTCTACAGGGTCTTACTGCATAGAATGGACTCATAGTGATCCACCTGTGTTCAGCCTCCCAAGAGCTGGGATTATAGGCACGAACCACGACAGCCAGTTTAGGAACACAGTTCTTATGGAAACATATTTTTGGCAGAAGTTTTAAAGTTTCATTACTGATTTCAAAAGGAAAACTTTAAGGAATTTCAGTTATGCCTCTCTTGATAATTACATCCACTGCCATAGTGTCAGTGACCATCTATGTATGTACTATTGAAAGCTAAATCACTCTCTCCATCTAAAATTCCACTTGCTTCAAGATTCCTGCTAAGGTATTTCCACCTAGATGATGAATTTGTCTCTCAGTTTCACTTTGTCCAGAACAAACTTATTCCATTTTATTCCTAACTGTGTGTATGCTGATGCTTTGGCGTTGCAAATAATCACTTTGCCATCCAAGCAAGAAAACTTAGAACCTTAAAAATGCTATTATCAACAGTGCTCTCATATTAGGAAGAACAAGAATGAAATTTAAAATTATAAGAACAACCTGAAACCATGAGTTAGCATCACATTGTGAAATTTAGCATTATTTGCCACATTCATGAGTTCCAAAATGCATCACTTGTCCTGGCTAAATATTTCTTCAATAAAGTTTCATCTTAGTTGATATGATATGAAAAAGTGTAATTACCAGCACACTCTTGGTTGTTTATATGTAAAAATACACATCTTACATTCTCTATCAGTGATGGCAAATATTTTAGAAAGGAGTACCTGAACTGCAACCCAAAATCCACTTATTTATTGCAAGTTCCAACACTGCCATTACACTTGAATACTGAGGTTTTACTTTAGAAAAACAATTCTTACACTAAAATTTTTTGTCTTAAAAGAAAAACAAGTAGTGTGTATGCCACATGTCAACCACCACTGGTTTATATTTATGTAGGTTGTCTAAAATAGAACCTTTTTAAAAAACTAAATATCAGATTTACTGATAAGGTAGGTAACTGAGGTGATTTGTCATAGTACTGGAAGACAAAGAGACAATCCATTAAAGAACCTTATCTCTTGTCATCTATCCATCTAGAGACAATGGTATTACTAATTATGTTATAATTTATCTTAAATAGATAATTTTATCTTGTGATTTCCAGAATAAGAATTAATTCTCACAAGAGTCTGAATTGCGTCATCACTAAAGGTTCTCAAAAATGTCATTTTAATTTCTCTGGATACATTGTATTGAAATTGATAAACATTTGAACAGACAGATCACTTTGCTTCTGACATCTTGATTTGGAAAAAGCAATATGCACCTGTATTTGCTAGTAAATTATAGAAACATTGGCATAAATGTTTATGATTGGCACGTAATGTATTTTTCTTTATGAATTTATGACATAATTATTGTACTCCAGGTATTTTTGAGTATACCATAAAATTAACTCCAGATTTTCCTCATCATTTAATTTATCTTATATATTTTCCTTCACTATCCTGAAAGTGAGTATATTTCATTTACATTTTTTGATGCTATAAGATTTTGGGGCTGCATATAAAAGAGGACTGAAATGTGTGCCATACTTGGCAACAGTATCTGAGGGAAAAATGGTTTGGATAGTCATGTTTAGACCCTGAACTAAACATTTTACAATGAAACTGCATTAATTGACTAATAACTTTTTGGATTAACCTTTCTGAGTTACTCTGTATTTTCCCTACCTTTATTTTTCCTCACAGAACATTTATCTTCTAACAAACTGTGTTTCACATGTTATTTGTTTAGTTGTTTAGAATATGTCTCCATTGGAATGTAAACTTTCTGAGGAACTGTTTTGTTTATAACTATATCCTCATCATGTATATTAAGAGTAAGTAGTTATAGATATTTAATAAGTTGTCAATCAATAATAATTGGTTGAATAGAATATTTATTGAATTCTTGGTTATATATTGCATACTGCACTGTAATGGTGCTGAGACTGCAGTTGTATTCTTCAGGAACTTGCCTTCTGGTGGATGAGAATTACTGTCACTTAACTAATTGTATTGTTCATTATTATCTTTCATTAATGGCATATATGTAGATTGGAGAATATAAATGAATTGCCCAGTATTACATTTCTCATACATGATATAGTAGAACTGCTAACCCTACAAATACCCTTAGTTTCCTTTTGCACGTAATTTTTATATAGTAAGTCTCAGGATTCATGGTTAGCCTTCCGAAGAAGCACAATTTAAGATAAAAAGGAAGGAAGTGAGGAAGGGAGGAAGGGAGAAAGGGAGGAAGGGAAGAAAGGACCCTGCTGCATTGGAGAACATGTGTTGGAAAGAAATATCTGGGAACATACTTATGAAACATTTATTATTTATCCATTTCCAGTTACTCAGTGATTATCTTTTCAAATGAAAGCTTTATAGTTTTCAGTAGAGAGCCTGTGCAGTGCAGGGTCTTCCTAATTCCTGAGATGCCCTCAAACTGCTTTTTATTATCCCTATGCAAGGTATTTGACTTCTTTTAAGTTCAAATTTTTTTGGCAACCATTCTCTTCTGGGCCCAGCTTGATATGAGCCTCCTTTCTGATAAATCTGAAAACTTTTCACATTTCCCTTGACTCCTGATTTTCTCTGTAGATTTGGCTAAAAGCAGCCAGCAGTGCTTATGCTACAGCCCAAATAAAGAACTGCCTTGAAATTTCTCTGCCAGATCATTTACTCTATTATCCTAATCTAAGCATTCCTAAAAGTCTCAGGACATTGGCAAAGTCAAGACAAATTTCTTCCAGAATGATAAACACATGGTGTGTATTGCAAAGCCAAAGGAGTCTTTGTTCCCAAATGAACCTCCTGAACCTTCTTTTAAGGTCCATATTCCTGTTAGCATCCTGGTCTACTCAACACGAGCCAGAATCTCCCATCCAGCTTAGTGTATGGCATTCTAAGTCTCTTTAACTGGCTTCTCTAAATGTTTCCAAACTCTTTCTCCAGACTATCTCTGAAAGCTACTGAAACGCAATGGTAGAGTAACAGTAATAACCCCCATTCGTGTAGAAATTTTCTCTATTACTCATTTTCCATCACTGGTACAAATTTCCTAATGCTTGAAGCTCAAAAGAAAAGTTTTATTTGGCTCGGATTTTCCAGTGGTTTTGGTCCAAGTTGCAAGGCTCTTGGGCAGAATAAGCATGGTGAAAGGCCTGGCAGAGGGCAGCAACTCATCAAATGGCACCAGGGGACAGAGAAACAAGGGAGGAGCCAGGGACAGGAATGCACCCATTCAGTTCACACTCCCAGTGGCTCACCCCCAGCCAGGTTCCACCTCCCAATAGCTCTATCACCTACTGAATCATAACTAGATCAGTCTACTAACGAGGGTGGTGCCTCGCAGAAATGAATCAGCTTTCAACTACATGGGGCTTTGAGGGGCATTTTGCATTTTAAACATACTAGTCCTGGGTAGCGCCAGAACAGCTTGGTTGACAGACAATACAGGGTATAAGGAGGTCAGTAAGGAGCTATAGAATAATGATGATAACCAGTAATTACATTTATTAAAAAGTGCTATAAGGTGGTTATCTTATTATGTTGCACTGCTTGTTTGATACATGTTAAAATGTAGAGGTTTTGCTAAATTTCAAGTTCTTTCTTGGAAGTACATGTTTCCTTGCTTCTTCATTCCACACATAGTATAGTTTTGTCAGAGATACATGTAATAAAATAGTAACTGACTAAAAAGAAGAAAAGTGTGAGCTCTAGTTTTCCTGAGGCTCTTATAAAGGGGCTTTAATTATTTATTTCAGATAGATCACAGTTTTCTCCACATATATGTGACACACAAATTAAACTCGTTTGTAATTGTCAGCCAATTGCCCAGTTACTTTTAGCTTGCTCTTTTTTAGTTTGAAATTTATATAATGGCTAAGCAGGTTTTTTCTTTTTCTTTTTCTTTAAATCAACTTTATGGTTATTGAGAATAGAGAATAATTATTTGGATAAGGTTTACATGGACATGAAGTAAACTTTCCCCTAAGTAAAGTGCATTTCAATTACCTTTATTTGCAAGAGAAAAAGAAAGTGTTTTGCTGTTTTTTTATAGCTTATCTTTTAGGTTGGGGTTTTATGAGGAAAAAGTAGAATCATAGGAGGTGAACAATCAGCAGATACATTGGTTAAGAGACATACTACTTGGATTTAGTTATTGGTTTTGCCATTTACTAGCCTCCTGACTCCTGAGTAAACTACTTAGTCTCTTCTTGCCTCCATTTCCTAATCTGTGAATGAGGATGATAACAGCACCTACCCAATCTATTAAATGAGACAATGTGCAGACTATACCAAAACGGTGCCTGCTGTGTATGTAAATCTCTAGGAGAGCTATAGCTTATTGTTATCAGCAAAGGTGGTCAGGATGCTCCCCTGTGTGCTCATGTTGGGCCATATGTAGGGTCCTCATGACAGTGAGTGATGCTAGGAACACTGGAAGTGTAATGAATAGGAAGATGCTAAGGTGATGATGGAAGCCAGAGCATTTCCTCCATTGCACAGGAATGTCCAGGAAGTAAAATAGGACTGCCCACAGACACACAGGTTTTGAGATAAGATACAGAGATCCAAAGCCTCCAGGTTTTTTGAGGACCATGTCAAATGCAGAAAATTGTAACAATTTTTTTCCTGTGGATTTATTTATGATAGGTTGTGGCCCTAGTATGAATTGCTGAATTATTTTGGTGGTTGCCTGATATGGCTGAAGCCCTTAAAACAACAGCTTACCTTCCCAGTGACAACTTCTTCCTCCTTCCCCACTTCAGCCCTGGGTACAACTTCCTTTGACCTTTCTCACCCACAAAGGGAGCCTCCAATCAGCTCCTTGTACATCACTAAACCTGCCGCTCAAGCTCTGCCCCCAGCAGAAGTCCATAGAGTCTCCGGTTCCCTGTCTGGGATCAGAGGATCTGCCCAGCTAGCTCCCTGCCCTTGGTCCTCTCTATGTGTTTAGAGTTAATAAAGGCTTTCCCTCCCCCTATTTCTGCTTCTCTGCTGTGCCATCACTTCCGCCATCCCTGTTGCCTCTAAAACCTATCATTTTATTTATTTAGCCTTATTTTTGTCCTTCACCAAAAAGACTCAACATGATACTCTGGAGTTGACCAGTTATCCATATAGGCTGGAGCTCTTTATTGTCTTGCAGAATTGCATTCTGGCTGAAGGGGTTCTGTGTTAATTCATGAAGGGCCACTAAGTCCTAAGCTAAAATGTGCTCCTCTCTTAGGCCCCAGAATATTTACTCTCAGTGCCTGACATGGAAATTTATCTGGGTGAACTTGTTGGTCATATAGACTACATATTTTCTGAGAATATTGAGATGGGATCCAAAAGAATTGTAACCAAATTTATTTGATTTGTTTACATAGAAGTTCTTTGCATAATCATAAATATTAAACTGGAATTGAATGATGTATTGTATGTCAATAAATACTATATAATAAACCAGATGTGTGTTAAGACTATGTCTATAAAAACATAATATGTATATTTTAAAAGATATTAATGAAGCATATTAGTGTATTTACAAATAAGAAATATCTTTGCATATGGGAAAATAGAGTGCTCTGAACAAAAGAAATCAGCTAAATTGTCTTTGGAGCCTAATGGTATATTTTACCTTTGCAAAACATTTATTTGGTGCTCATAGCAAATAAATACTCCAGTTTTGCTCTTTTCCAGAATGGGCCTACAATGGCAGCTGTCTTTCTAATCGTTCCTCTATTCAAACTCTAATCGGTGGAACCCACATCGAATGCTAGCCGCCTGAATAGGTAGACAATGGCAGCAGCATTTTTAATCACAGTTCTATTCAAGCACTAATCGGAATGATGATTAAGGGACATTAGAGGGAGCACTTTGACATCTGATCCTTTGAACTGATGACTGTGCAAGCCACACTACACCAAACTCACTTGGCCAGACTGCTTTCCTTCAATAGAGTGTCATGATTTCCAATGTAGGAAATATTGCATTAGATCCTATTGAAATGATTAGGAATTGAGGAGCTTTTCTTTTAATGGAAATGTGGTATGGGCTGCATTACTCTCAAAACTGAGAGCAATAATATTGCATGTACTACTTCAGTATCAGAAAGCATAGTCAAGTAGGATGTAAAAGATCTTCCTGTATGAATACATTTGGAGATGAATATGGTATAAAGTGTGGAACTATGTTGCCAGGGCGTGTGACTATTGAAAGTTTTGAAACAGGATCCATGCCATCTGAATGCATTAAGGTTTTTGTTTTCTTTAAAAGAGAGTATCTTTGAAGCCAAGTGTGGCAGTGCACACTGTGATTCCAGTTCTGAGGGGCTGAGGCAAGATGATGATGATCACTAAGAGTTTGAAGCCAGCTTTGGCTACATAGTGTATTCTAGGCCAACATGAACTGCGTAGTGAGACCTTGTCTCAACAACACCAAAGCCAACAAAAAAAACTAAACAGGATATCATTATTTTTTATTTTTCTTTATTTTTATTTTTTTCCATAATTTTATTGAGAAACAAATAGCAATAAGACAGTTTCAAACC
>NDGN011381488.1:0-12355 GCA_002564285.1 Tympanoctomys barrerae | reverse complement strand
CAGAAGAACATGCTGTTCTCCACTAACAGAGTATTTTAGATGTTGCAAATTTTGTAAAAAATATTCAAGGCTTGCACAAGAAAAAAATTCTATATCACCTCAAACAATATCAAGTGGCAATAGAACACCTGTTAAGTGAACTTGGTTTTCATTCCAGCAGCAGCAGTATGAAATTTTCAAGGTGTGATGAATTATTATCCACCATCTGTTTTACAAAATGTTAATTCTTCTTGATCCAAAATTATAGTCCAGCAAATGAGCTCTTAGGAAAGCAACAAGTCATCATTCATATGAGGCTATATAGAGAACTTGAGGCGGAAATTATCAGCACAAATGATTTGCCAGAAACCAAGTGAAATCTTATTAAAGACCAGGGAAAATAGTGAATTAGATAATGAGAAGCAAAGCAAACAGTCAGCTATAGGAAGAGAGAAAATAATATTTCCAGTGGTTGCACAGGGGATGCTGGCTATGCTATCCTTTATGAAATAATTACTGACCATCTCTAAAATCTTTCAGATGTCATTTGTCTAGGGTTGCTGAGAATAGACCCCAGAGTTGCAAAGCATAGTGGCCTTGGGCTTTGCTTTTTTCCTGTGGGTATAATTTGTCACTGTGTATGTATGTACTTCCTCTCAAACTCTCTATATTATTGTTCGATTATTAATACCTAGCAAATAATAAGACGTGAAATGGAAAGTTACCTACAGAGTGACTCTAATAGTTTTGCCCTGTAAATTAATATTAGGTTTTTGAAAACATTTGTATTAGGCAAAATTTTAGCTGAAGGACTCAAGATTGTATACATGAGAATGTAGAAATGGATCTCAACTAAGACTCAGACATGTACTTCTAAGCTCACGTCTACTTTGTGTCTATGTTTTATTTTACTCATTGTATATGCATGGAGTCATTCATGGTTACATATACAGGAAGTTGTTCAAGCAATAGACAGCACATTCAATGGGCTATAAGTTGTGGTTTACACATCTAAAATGTTTCAAAGACATGAATTCATTGCAATTATTTCTCTCAATGTCTTTGGTCTTCTGATTCTTTTTCTGAGCTTGTTTGCTGACATCGCTGATAATTTTGGTAGTTAATGAAGAAGAGGAGTGGATTTCCTGGGAAGAGGAGTTCTCTACATTTTGAACCTCCAAATCCATAGATTTTCCTTACAGTGTTCTGAACTTTAAAGCAGGGAGATTTAGTCTTAAGAAGGTTTACCAGCCTACGGGTGAATTTGAATGGTACTGCCCAGAGGCCTAGAAATCTTTTTTTTTTTAAACATTTGCAATTATTTTGTATGCTAATCACATCATAATATAAAATTTAACTAGAGAACATTTGGGGAAATTGAAAAGGTCAAAGAAGAAAAGTCATTCAAAACCTAGCATCTCAATGTAGCTATTATTAATATTTTTATACATGGTCTTCCAAATACATATTTAAAAATTTGCCAGATACAATTCTAGTGGCACAATGAGGTTAAAGCAACAATAGTCATTTTTAACATAAATTACTAGGGTGGCCAGATAGCTCAGCAGACTAAAGTACCTGTTTAGGCCGACACAGGGACTGGGGTTCGATCCCCAGTGTGCCGTGCCAGCACTGCCCCGGGGAAGCACTGAGACAAAGATTGAGACTGGGTATGGTGGTGTGCACCTGTAATCCCAGCATTATGGAGGTTGAAAACAGGAGGATCACTGTGAGTCCTATTTGTGCAGTGAGACTCTATAGACCCTCTACTAAATACAAAACAAACAAACAAAAAACATAAATTACTTTTACTCTCTTCAGCCACCGTAGGAGCCTTACCCCCTTCATTCCATGTTGCATTCTTTTGAGCATGTTCATTTATCTGGTGCTCATGGATTCTTACACTATATGTCTTCCATATGTCAAATCCATTCTGCAACACCACTTGAAGTCACAAACAAGTTGGCCACGAATAGCCTATGATCCCTGCCCTAAAATCTTAGCAAGTATAGCAGAGAGGCTTTTCCTCACACCACTAGCTCTGACAAAAAACATCAGCGAATATTGACTGACCTACTTTTGGAATTATGTCTTTTAATTAATTATTTAACACCCACTTTAGCTAGCAGAGGGTTACCCTGATTGCCTACAGCTGTGCTAGACACTGCATTCCAGCTGTGTGGCCTTCCTATCCCAAAGCCTGAGAGGGAGGGTGGTGAAGATGAACTCTTCAAGGACTGAAGTGTCAGAAAGATGGCATTTCAAAAAATGCCAGACATAAAAAGCATAAATAACTACTTTGACATATATATTTATAAAAATTTGGTTTTGATCATAGAATGCACACTTCTTTTTAATATATATATATATATATATATATATATATATATATATATATTTGTTATAGGGTCTCACTATGCAGCTTGGGCTCATAGTGATCCTCCTGACGTCAGGTTCCCCATTGCTGGGATTACAGGTATGTGCCACCATGCTCAGACTCTGTGGCCAGCTCAGCCTGCCCTGAGAGCATGGCTGGTGTGCCTTATGGTGCCGGGGATCAAACTACAGTCCCTGCGCTTCCCTGAGCTTGTCTAAGCAGGCACTTTAGTCCATTGAGCTATCTTGCTAGCCCCATGGGAATCTCTTTCTTGAAAGTGACACTAGAAAGTGTGTTTTTCAATGGAAAGGGAAACAATCAAGTCCTTTCCAGAAAAATGAGTTCTAAGAATTAGAAAGGGTTTGGCTAAAGGGTGCAAGTGGAGAACCAATTCCTTTGGAAAGCAATAAATGACTTTTTCCTCTGTATATTTAGGATTGCAGATTAGGAACATGCAACAAAGCAAATATTTTCTTTTTTTGAAAGTTTCCTAAATTACATGGAGAAGAAAAGTGGATTTCAGCTTATTTTATTTTGGGCAGTACTGGGTATTGAAACCAGTACCTTTGTACTGAGCTATATTCTGAGCTCTTTGTTTCATTTTGAGACAGGTTCTCCCTGTGTCACTAAGCTGCCTATACTGGGCTAGAATTTGGGATTCTCCTACCTCAGCCTACCACAGTGCTGGGAATAAAGACATATGAACCATCCTTAGTACCAATTTACCTTCAAATAAAAACTACTTGGTTGCCTGGTTTTAGTTTGTTTTGTGTTCATCTTTTATTTTGTAATCCAAAATTACCTAGACCATCATGCAGGCAAGGGCTAAAACATTTTCTCTCTTTTGTAGGACATGAATTTCAGGCAGTTTTTCCTAGAAAATTCTTTCTCATTCTCAGGGAAGGGGAAGCCAGTTTTACTGTGGTTAAACTCTGAATTGTTTTAGGTTATATTTCTGATTGTATTTCTAACTGTTCATCAGGAACTAGTGCAAGAGAAAAGAAAATGAAAACAACTTTAGAGAGAGGGTTGTGGTTGGAAGGCAGTAAAGACTAGAAAGGAGAAAGAGATCATGTGAAGATCTCTAAAGAGGAGAGAGATCTAAGAGTGAGTGACTACCTAGGAATTGATAAGGAAAGGCCAAAGAAGAATCCCAACCCACAGTACCTGGACAGATATTCCTGGAACTCGTTAAATCAGAATCTTGTTTTCAGATTGTTCAGTATTCAGTTTGAACTTACTAACTGGCCCTATAACCATCTTGGGGGTGGGCCTAATGCCTTACCAGTGCTGTAGATTGTCTTTGCTCTGCCACCAACTGCCTACTCCACCCAAACTTCACTTTGGATACCCAGAAATACAGTATAGGCAAATCTGTGGGCTGAGATATTAAAAATGGGTACACTCAGTTGAACTAGCTTGTTTTATTAAATATTGTAAATTACAATAGAAACTAGAGTTAGACATCTAACTAGTATAAAGAGCTTAGAGACAAATATAAACATGTATGGGGACTTGCTAATTGAAAGAAGTTACTTCATCGATCTTTGAGTAAAAATAATTATTAAATTATTTTAATTTATTTATTAATTATTAAATAATTGATAAAATAAAATATATAATATTAATTATAAAATAATCAATAAATTATTAAAGTAAAAATAATAGAAGATATTATACATGCATTATATAAAAGACATATCAGATAGTCCATATTATTGCTTATAGATATATACATTCAAATGTATGTGAAGAGGTAAAATATCAATTTTGAAGCTAGACAAATTCTTGGCACTGAAATAATAGCTCAATTTTGAAGTACTTGCCCAGAGCTGGAGAGATAGCTCAGGGGTATAAGCATCTGCCTGGCAAGTGCAAGGTCCCAAGTTTGATCTTTGGTACTAATAAATAAAATAAAATAAATAAATAAATAAATAAATAAAATACTTGCCTAGCATTCACCAGACCCTGAGATCACATGCCCAGCACAAGAAAAAAATCTAGCTGTTGTGCCTGAAGAGTAAAAGGAAAAGAATTGGATAGTGGGATAGTGGTTATGGGATTTCAGCTTTATCCATAATATTTTTAAAATATAGAATATTAATGATTGTTCCATTATTCTTTGAGCTTTTCTACATTTTAAAGTTTCTTGTATCCAAATCTAATATACTATTTTGAAAAGCATTCTCTTTTTCACTTTCCTGATGTAGGTCTGTGTAGAAATGAGCAAAATGTAGTAAAAAGTACATGCAACATTCTCTGCTAATAAAACTGTTGTATAATGAAATTTTTAGTTTATTTTGGAGAATCATTTTGCTCTTGCCTTTTTGATATGTTAGTAGTACAATCAAATTAGAGACTTTGTTCTGAAGAGGTATCTGTGAGATTATTATCGAAAAACTCCTTCATTTTATAGATGAGAAAATGAAAACCTTGAGACCTGCTGAAGGTCACTGAGCTCATTAGTAACCTAGTCAGTATGAGAACTCCTAGACTATGGTAGAATGTTATATAAACCATCTTTTCCCAACTATCATCTTTATTCATTCTTTCCGCACCTTTTCCCCCACTTGGACAGAAGTCTATTCTATTACTATTCTTGATTCAATCAGCACGGTGTTATTTATGTATGCCTGTTTCTCTCACAGAACATGAACTCTTTCTCCTGGAAATTCAAGACTATATCTGACTTATCTTTGTAGTTTTGTACACAGGAGGTGATCAGTGTATCCTTGTTACATATTCTACTTCAGTTATTATTTTTATGGTATGGAATGGAGGACAATACATTTGAAGAAATCTAGCAGATTTGTTATAATTTTAATAATAGAGTAGTGAAACTGATATCTAATCTTTATTTTAAAGACTGCTTCATTCAGGGAGCTGAGCCATCACATCTCTGCCATGCTTTCTGATGTACACATTACAGGAACGATGTGACATTAGCAGCCGAGCTTGCCTTATCACCCTACTGGTGAATGACTCAGTAGAGCGTGGGCAGGTTTTCTTAGCGGCGTGAGCACGAGTGCACCCCAGCCCCATCTTAATCTTGTACTTCTCCACGTTCAGCCCCTGCAGCTGACACATGTCTAAAAGATTTTCATTTACACTGTTTTGCCAATGAGATAGATTTTATGCACCAGCTGGGATTTTCATGGGTTCTGTAGTTTCCTGCGGCTTTTCACTGGGTTTGGGTTTCTCTCTGCTTCCTTCCTAATAGTGATGATTCTGGAATAATGGAAAAGGGCTCAATTCAAGCTTCATAGCAATTTAAATATCACTTTTTATAGTTTTCTCCCTCACATTTCTACCGCATTCTGTCTACTCATATTAACACCACAGCTTGAGGCGGACGCAGACCAATTTGCGTTTATGGATTCTTTGACCCCTAAAAGTCCTTGTTCTGTCTCTGAGCCCTTCCAACAGGAGCCTGACGTGAGCCCCACGAGCCTATATCTACTTGTACCTTACAAAGGGAAGTAATAAGAATGGAGATAATATTTTCTTTTCCCTCACAGCAAACAAACTACAAATTATAAATATACACAGATCCCTCCCTGCTTGCTCTTGTAATTCAAATAGGAAATCGGCATATTTGGAGGACATGTGAAGTAGCAGATTGATTTTTTTTTATTTTGGATGACAACATCAGTCTCGTGGAATGAACTTAATGTGAACTTACTAAAATATTAAAATCACTGTATTGACATGTATGAAATAACTTAGATTACTCTAGTGAGGTCTTAATAAAGGCAAATTTATGCATTTAACATTGTGTAAATATTAATTTTGTTGAGATGGCCAAAATAGTGTTTATTTCTTATGGAAGCCACAAAAGGCATTTAGAAGAGTATTTCATATTAAATACCTTCCTCTATCTTAGCACTAGATGAAAGACTAATTAAATCTGGTATATTGAAACATCATAGCAGATGGCCCTTCCCATTAATGAGTACATAATGAAATAATGAACATGCTAAGAGAAAGGCATGAGAGATTATAGATCAGTGTGCAGTGAGTAATTTATCTCAAGACACAGAGGTCAACCAATAGGAAAGCCATAGTGAGAGTGGACACTCAATTTCCCCCGCTTCTCCATCCTGCTGGTCACCTTTTAATGCCACAAGTGATTCATTCAAATTATTGAGTTTTCATTGTGGAATATGTTAGAAAAATACAGTTCATACAGATGAAGCTTAAAAATGGTAATCTCATTAATGAATATATAAGCAAAAGTTACAGTGTCATAATTAATGGAATTCAGGAACATAACATAATAGTAATGCAAGATGAGTGAAAAGAATTTGTTTCTGGAAAAAAGGAGTGTTTTGATATCTGGAAATCTATTAAGACAGTATATTACACTATAAAATCCGAAAGGAAAAAAACAATGGTATTATGTTGGTGGATGCTGAAAAGGTATTAAAACAATTCAGAAGCCATTCCCAATAAATAAAGAAAAGAAGGAATCCACTTAACTACAGTGAAAGCAATTTTCCAGAAACCAGCAGAAAATGTCATTCTATGTAACAAAATTCTAAAACTATTTCAATCCAAATAAAGAACTACTTAAGAAGGACCATTGCTAATTATTATTTTAACATTATATTTGGGAATTCCAGTGATAGCAAGAAAGTTAATTGCTGGGCCTACTAACAAAGTAGACACAGATCATCCACCAGCTCTCGTTGATTTTAAAATGGAAACTGTGCAGCGGGGCCAGCTACGTGTATAAATTTCTGATAGTCCCTCTTTGTGTTTTCGCTCTGACACTGGACTTAACCAGCTTTCCAAACCGTCATGCATTCACCTTTCCCAGAGTTTATTAGTGACTTTCTCTGATCCTCCATCTCCCCCTTTTGGACTCTTTCTTCCAAACAACTTCCACAGTTGCAAAATGTCTGCTCTATAATTGAACTCTATTTTATGAAGCTTTTTCTGTTTCTTTATGTGAACTATGACAGAAAGTAAAATAATCTGCCAAGGTAACCAGATATAAGTATTTAAAATATTTTTTCTGTATTTTAGAAAAAAATAGAAAAATAATAGCATTTTGTTTAAAAAGGTGACAAAAACTAAATATAGTTATGTATAAAAGTAACGATGGTACCTCAGTTTACATACTTAACGCATTTTATGATTTTGGGGAAGGTGGCTACATTTGTGTTTGTGGGGAAGATGGGCATAGTCATGTTTGTCACCTGATGTGGAATTTACAATGGGAAGCAAAATTTTGCCTAGTACTTTTTGAGAGCAGGATTGTTTACAAACAAAAGTATTTGTGAACTGAGGTATTACTGTAGAAAGAAAGGCTTGCAACTATGTAAAGATAACCATAAAATCTCACTGAAGGATGAAATGAGATCTAAGCATTGGAAAGACATTTCATGTTTTTAGGAAGATCAAAGATGATAAAACAGTAATAGTCCCACATTAATGTATAAATACATTTATAATTAGTCTGTGAACATATTTTTTTAAAAGAGGCTATTCTAAAATCTATATGTTGGGCTGGTGAGATAGCTCAGTGGACTAAGTACCTGCTTAGACAAGCGCAGGGACTGGGTTCAATCTCTAGTACCCCATGCCACACCGGCCCCACCCCCAGGGGCACTGAGCCAGAGACCGAGTCTGAGTGTGGTGTTGAATGCCTGTAATCCCAGTGCCGGGGAGGCTGAAAACAGGAGGATCACTACAAGTCTGAGCTATGTAGTAAGACCCTGTACCAAGTACATTTTTTTAAAAAGAAAAAAACTATATGCAAGCATAAATGTGCCAGAATAATCTAGAAACATAAAATAGTGTATGGGTATCTGGCTCCGCATTGCATTATATATGACATGTATAGTTTTATAATCATAAATATAGTACCACCATAGGAAAAGACAAATCACTTGGCAGAATATAAAATTCAGAAATAGACCATATGAGAATTTAACACATGGAAAAATAGGTAATGCAAGTTGGCAGGAAAATCATAGTTTACTTAAATAATAGTTTTTGTATCACTAGTTCAAACAGATCTTTGAACACGAAGGAAAATTCAGAAAGATAAGTTTGTGAGTGCAAGTTGTCTGGACTAGGTGTGGGACATAAGGAAGGATCTGAAAGAAAAAAGGGTTAAAAAGAAAAAGAATAAGTCATTAAGTAAAGTTAGAATATATGACATATATGTATATAAATTGATATTTTAGTGTGACTATATGTAAACATATATGGAGAAATTGGTGGGAGCAGGGAGAATCTACTGTAAGAATAATCTGTGAAGAAAGAAAATTATACATATCTGTATATATAAAAACAAACCAACACACTGTATTAGGGTTTGATTAGAGAAGTAGAATTTTCAAGAATCGTATAGAATAAGGAATTTTTGTTTGTTTATTTTTAAGACAGGATCTCACTTCATAGTCCAGGCTGGTCTTCAACTTGTCATATAGCCCAGATTGACTTCAAACTCATGATCCTCCTATCTCAGCCTCCTTAGTGCTGTGATTACAGGGTTGTGCCAGCTGAAATTTATCATAGGAGTTTGGCCTTATGCAATTGTAGAAGTTGGTAAAATAGTATATATGTCTGTTGCTTCTATATATTATAGGGCCTAACACTTCCAGGACAGGGAGTGGAAAGGAAAGATGGACCTAAAATGGCATGTCAATCTAAAAGCAAACTGGAACCAAGGAGGGCACACCATAGTGGCTCCATCACTCCCTCCAAACCTCCAACTTACAAGATGTGGGTGACCTGTACAAGCTAGTCCTTTGTCATGGAGCAGAACATGAATAGGAATAGGAGAAGTTGACAGAACTCTTGTGAGAATTTGAGAACTTCTCAGCTGAAGCCAACAAAGTGGTTCAGAAAATTCACAAAAATTCATATGAGCTGCTATAGCACCTAACCTTACCCAAACCTTTCCAAAGTAATTATATCAGGAACTTTATATTTTTGCTTTCTGAATCCCAGGCAAATTTTTCTGATGGTTAATCCTAGCCAATTCCTAGCTCTATCCAAGGAAGGCAAGGCTTGAGAAGGGAATTATGAGAGACATAGCCACCACATACATACATACAAATAAAAGAGACCCCTATATAAGCGTATATATAGTTTTATGTTGTTATGAATAAAGACAAAGGCATTGTAAGGCTTGCTTAAGGAGTCTATAGTGAAGAAATGTGACCAGGGGGGTGAAAGGGGAGGTAATGATCAGGTACCTGAATAAACTTCTTATTTCATTGCTTTTATTTGTGATAAGCAGATATTACTTTTGTAATTTAAAAATTGTCAAATTAGTTCAGAATTAGTAAGAGCTAAAATAAATTCACATAGACCTTTAGTTTTCTTTCTTATTTTGATCACTATTATACATGTTTCGATGGTCAAATTCCATTTCTGACATTCCTAGCTGTGCAATATTTGTGTAAATTATTTCTCTACCTTAGTTTCCTCATTCATAAAATAGACTTAAGAATAAGAAAGATAGTACCTGGTTTACAGAGTTGTTGTGGAGGTTAAATGAGGTCCATAAAATGCCTATCAGAGTACTTGTGAATTTTCAGATACTCATTTTTTATTATCATTATTTTTGACATTTCTATTATTATCGATACATCTACAAGGAAATCACTCTATCCCTTTTCATATCCTATCAAGCCATTTCTACCCTGTCACATCAAGAAGTAAAGAAGAAAGAGAAAGGAATCTGATTTAAATAGAGCTGTCCCAAAAGGTTGTAGCTAGTCCATGGGTCAGTGAGTTGTAACCCAGGTTAGTCATTAAAAGGATGTCGATGGTGAACAGACAGAAGGTCAAGCAATGCTTATCTAGAAAAAGCCTAGCATTGAGCATTGAATAGGCAGCTCTGGCGCACGCTCGCTTTCTCTCTCTCTCTCTCTCTCTCTCTCTCTCTCTCTCTCTCTCTCTCTCCTCTGTGTGTGTTCTCACATGTTAGCACAAATATGTTTGTGTATAAATTGGAAAGAAACTGTACAACAACCAAGAATAAAAGCACATAAGGAAAGGATTACAAATGCCTTTGAGGTGAGGTTAGTATGCCATATATTGTTTCACATTTTCTGATCCACATATAAGAGCTAAAAGAAGGGACTGCTTGTATACTCATTTATACACCTTGAATCTTGCAATTTATTTTACTGTATTTTATGTTGGCAGGGAAGCATTTATTTATCTAAAATTACTCAGAATACAGAACAAAGAGTTATTCTGTAGATATGAAATGTGTCTACATTGCAACAAAATTTCCCTCCTGCACTTCTGACATATTGTGACCACAGTAAGGGTAATCTGAGGCTTCTTCTGTTCATAGATGCTGCAGAGAGAAAATGAAACAATAAGCACGAACATGGTTCTCAGTCTTTTCTTTTCTTCTTCTTCTTCTATAGGGGCTCATGTGGCTGACTAATGTTCCCTAGCACAATGCTCCTCTAAATGCAATTCCCAGCACACTGGCCATTACTTCAGCTCATTCACTGCCATCCAAGAGAGCATTTCAGGATACAAATGAGTGAGACTGACATTGGAGAGGATAACCTTGGAGATGTTCTATTTTTTAATTAAAAATTCAGTACATGAATATATTCTCATTGTAAAACAGAATAATGGAAATCTATAGAATCTACTTCCATACCAGCTTTCCCTCATGCAAACTCCTGCTTGAGGAGTTCAACAGAAATAAATAACAGTTTGATATGCATCTTTTATGCCTTAAATTTGTATATATATATATATATATATATATGTTCACATATGCACATAAATGTGCAGTTTGCATGTGTATATATACACATAGTATGTTTTCTCCAAGAATAAGATTATATTTTGGGTATTTTTGGTGATTCGTTTTTTTTCATGTAATGTTATAATGTCAGTTATCTTTCCATATGAGTACATATAAAATATTTGTTTATTTATGTATTTAGTGCAGGGTCTACAGGGTCTTACCACAGAGATTGGACTCATAGTGATCCTCCTGTTTTCAGACTCCCAAGCGCTGGGGTTACAGATGTGTGCCACCATGCCCAGGCTCAGTTTCTGTCGCAGTGTGCCCCAGGGGCAGGGCTGGCACAGCACGCAGGGGATTGAATCACATTCCCTGCATCTGCCTAAGCAATTGCTTTAATCCACTGAGCTATCCGGCTGGCACTGTTCTTTATAATGTCTGCGTAGTGTTGTGTTTCATAAATATATATTTAACTTCTCATTTTGTAGATCTTTATGCTATCTTTTATTATTAAAAACTGTTATTGGAAACATTTTTGGTTACCTTTACACAGGTAAACAAAATGTATGTATTAAGAACAGATGCACAGGCCGGCACCGCCCCTGGGGCACGCTGAGATGGCAATTGAGACTGGGCGTGGTAGTGTGCACCTGTAATTCCAGCTCTTGGGAGGCTGTGAACAGGCGGATCCCTATGAGTCTGATCTAGTAGTGAGACCCTGAACACCCTGAAGACTCTTCCCTAAAATACAAAACAAAACAAAAACAAAACAGAACAAAAGCATAGAAGTGAAATTCCTGGGTCAGAAAGTACTCATATTGTATCTATTTTTATACTTATTTATTTACTTTTTTGCCATTAAAATGGAATTTATTATTTTATTATTATTTTTTTCATTTAAAGAAGTATATACTGGATGGGGATTTGGCTCAGTGGTAGAATGCCTGCCTAGCAAGCTGGAAGCCTTGGGTTCGGTCCTCAGCACCAAAACCAAAAAATAAACCTCCCCTAAAGAAGTATTTAGGGACCAGGTGCACAGGATCCTGAGGACTAGGGCCACGGGATCCTGAATAGACCCAGAGCGCAGGCCTGAGTGAATGAGACAACCTGGGGCCCTCTGGATGCTGAATACACCAGGAGCGCAGGCCCGGCAAGTCAGTGAGACTACCGAGGCCGCAGGATCCTGAATAGTCCCACAGCGCAGGCCCGCCAGTGAGTGAGAGGACCAGCCCCCGGGATCCTGAATAGACCCAGAGTGCAGG
>NDGN011381451.1:0-10404 GCA_002564285.1 Tympanoctomys barrerae | reverse complement strand
GAACTCAGACCCTTGCGCTTGCCAGGCAAGCACTTATTCTACTGAGCCATCTCCCTGGCCCCTTGCCCTTTGATTTTTGTACTTAAAAAAAAGGGTTAGTTTGACCAGTTCCTAGAACATACTAGGACTTGCTAGCGCACAGCACAGCTTCTGTGATTTGCACATACTAACATGTCTTTCCTTTCCCCACAAAAGAAACATAGCCAAGGTGGTGAGCCAGGTCCACGCGTTCCAGGAGAACCCCTACACATTCAGCCCCGACCCCAAGCTGCAGTCACACCTCAAGCAAAGGATCGCCCGTTTCAGCGGGGCCGACATTTCAATCCTAGCAGCAGACAACAGGGCCAATTTCCACCAGATCCCCAGTGAGAAGCATTCTCGGAAGATCCAGGACAAACTGCGGAGGATGAAGGCCACATTCCAGTAGCCGAAGACGCAATTGAGTGTGGGAGTCCAGTGGGCACCAGACCTGCAGGAGGCAGCTGGGGAGCAAGGAGCCACTTCAGGCCACCTGCTTGAGGCTGCCCTGCACCCAGAGCCCGAGGAACGTAGGCCCCCCCACCTCCACACACTCCCCAGGTCAAGAGTTGAAGGCTCAGAGGAGTTCACCCATGGCCACTCCACAGAGAGGCCAAAGTCAGCTCCAACACTAACCCAGCATCCAGAACTGGCTCTCCCCAGGACCTGGGACAGGGTGGGCACAAGAGTTCGGTGATCTTGTTTCTGCAAGAATTTAAAATTTAAGGGGCC
This sequence comes from Tympanoctomys barrerae, assembly GCA_002564285.1. Classification (NCBI taxonomy): domain Eukaryota; kingdom Metazoa; phylum Chordata; class Mammalia; order Rodentia; family Octodontidae; genus Tympanoctomys; species Tympanoctomys barrerae. The sequence continues at coordinate 9,654 of NDGN011381451.1, read as the reverse complement.
GGGGAGATGGCTCAGTAGAATAAGTGCTTCCCTGGCAAGCTCAAGGATCTGAGTTCAATCCCCCCAAAAAAGAATTTAAATTCAAGTTTAAAAATGAAAATAGAAAGCCAGGTACAGTGACACAAGTCTGTAATCCCAGCACACCAGAGACTGAGGCAGGAAAATTGCTATACGTTCAGTGCTGGCCTGGGCTACATAGTGAGTTCAAGGACAGCCTGAACTACATAGTGAGGCTTTGTCTCAAATTTAAAAAAGGGAAAAATACAATAAGTAAACTTTCTCCAGAGTTTTTTTTTTTTTTACCTACCACCTATCTCTCCTAGATGAGTGACTTTCCTCCTATCCTTCTGTGATCCCCTCTTAAAAAAATAAAAACCAACACCCATTCACCTTTAACTAACAGATTCCACACGTAGCTGCTTACGAAGCAGTGTTTCCATGTTCGCTTAAAAGGACCAAAAACTCAGTGCTGAACCCATGGGCTCCAAGGCTTCTAAAATCTTCCACAGGGGCCAAAGCTTGTGGACAGGCGGGCTCTGCTGGGTGCATACTCCCACCCACCCCATCCCTCCTCCAGGAGACCTCTACCATCCCACGCCCTGAGCTGCCAAGTCAGTGAGGGAAAGCAGCCAGGTGTCAGCTAGGCTTCCTGCTGCGGCAGCTGCTCCTTCGGTGCCCTCCCCTGACCCCAGCTTCAGAGAGGGGGAGTGATCACAGGCTCTCTGCAAAAGCTCCGCTCCAGCAAAGGGCACTAGACAGTCAAGCGTAGGGATGCCACTCATGGACCCTGAGAGTGTCCCTGCACTTGCCCTATGGCCCGGGGGATGCAGGGCTGCCCACCTGCGTCAGCAGCCACGCATGCGCACACCTAGCCACTGTGTTCCCTCAGCTGTGCACCGCCACTAGTGCTTTGTCAGACAGAGACGTAAAGTTTGCCACCTCAGTTGTATCAAGCCCTTCCCTGAGCTCCTGGTCTCCCAACAGCTGGTATTAAAATTGGCTCAGCAAGTGGGGAGCCCCTGTGGCTAGGGACCTGGGAATAGGACAGACAGGGTACAGCGGGTCAGGGAGACTTATCCGGTCAGACCCCTACACTAGCACCAGACCTCTCAGATGCCTGGTGCTAATCTGGGCATTGCCTACCACCAGACCCAAGGTTGTTCTGTTTTAGAATTAATGGTTCCTTAGTGAACCAGCTAGTGGTATTTCTAGGAAGGCTGTGACTTGTGATATAATGTTGATTTTTTTAATGCCAATGTGTGTCCCTGCTTACATGGACATAAGAGGAACCTGTCCCTTCCATGCACATGTGACTCACTGTTTTCAGGCTTTTCTATAACGATTATGTTCTGCTGATCAACATTTATGTTTCCAGATTTTGTATTTCACACAGATGGTATCCAGCACCAATCAGCATTCAGTGGCAACAACTTTTCATGGGAAAGTGACCAGGCTTTGGCTTCAGCACTGTTTGCATGGCACCCTGATGTCACACGGTACAGATTTCTAAATAAAATCATTTCTACCAAGCCACTGCTGTGTGGTCCATTTCATGGGCAGCCTGCTCTGGGAAGGCAGCCCTCCCAGCCAGGGAAAGACTGCTTCATAAGTGCCTTGGAAGCAGTCGTAGCAGGAGAGCTCCTCACCCATAACTAAAGCCCAAACACCAGTCACGGACACATCCTTGATCACATACCCCCAGTGGCACCAGGGGCCGGGTCTAGAAGACTCACTTTTTTTTTGGGGGGGAGGGGGGCCTACAGGGTGTTCAGGGTCTCACCACTAGATCCGACTCATAGTGATCTGCCTGTGAACAGCCTCCCAAGAGCTGAGATTACAGGCGCACATCACCACACCCAGTCTCAATTGCTGTCTCAGCACACCCCAGGGGCAGGGTGGGCATGGCAGGCCCAGAGAAGGAACCCCCAGTCTCTGAGCCTGCTTGCAGGAACTTTAATCAGCTGAGCTATCTGGCCAACCCTAGAAGGCTCACTTCCAACTCAGCCCCCATCAGGAGAAGCAAGACTGTCACGCTCCCAGCAAGTGAAAAGCAAGCTTACCCTCCTGCTTCAGGGAATAACCTACCTCTGGCGAAGACAGCGCGTCCCCAGAAACAAGTCCCACTCTGACTAGAATTTGCTCTGCCATAAACACACCCACACCAACCAACTCACACTTGGCAGTTGTGGGAAAGGCAGAGCTAGGTCCCTTGTTCAGCCACCAGAGCTGTCCTACCTCCAAAAGAGGGCAAAGTGGGGACACTCCAGTCTGTGGCAGGTGTCTCTTGACATAATTGCTTAAGTGGACCCCACAAAGAGGGGCTGACGGCCAAGCACTGGGTGTAAACTATGGATGCTCCCCCTTTTTTATTTTATATATTTGGTTCAGGGTCTCGCTCTACAGCTTGGGCTCATAGTGATCTTCCTGTTTTCAGCCTCCCCAGCACTGGGATTACAGGCATGTGCCACTACACTGGGTCTTGATGGCTGGCTCAGCACACCCGTGGGTGGGGCCAGCACAGCATGCTGTACCAGGGAGCAAACCCAGGTCCTTGTGCTTGCCTAAGCAGGCACATAGTCCACTGAGCCATCTCCCTGGCCCTGGATGCTTTTATGGAACGACTGACAAGCCTTCTGCAAGTTCTATAATGAACTATACATAACTGCCTGGCAGTTACACAAATGAAACTGAAGTTACATTCACTTGGACAGTAGCCACTCTGGGTAGTTTGGGTCATCACTTGTCCTAAAATTACAGAAACCCTAGTCCTCTCTTCCCCATGATTTCCCTTCCCGAGACCCTAGAAAGACACTACGATAATGCACAGGTGTGGGGGGTCTCCTTTAATTGCAATGGGTCTGCTAATCTTGGCTGTTGGCAAAATGACAAGCCCCCGTGCCCTGAGCCTCCAGCCAGCCCTGCTCCACACAGGTTCCTGTCTCTGTGGACTCCCATGTGAGGAGGCTGCCAATACAAAGGTTGTACTACAATGAGGCCGAACATACTAGAAGCAAACCCAAGTGGGCCACATGAGGGCTGTATGCCCAGAGCAGCCCCACCAGATGCAGCTGCCCAGCCCAGGAGCTAGCAAGGACCAGTCCACGGCACTTGCACACAGCCTGAGGACCTCAGAAACAGCAGGCTACACCCCCGAAACATTGCCCCAGGCATAAGGGGCACAGGTGAGCAATCCTCAGTCCTTTCCAGGCCTTTGATCACAGAATCACCAGTTAATAAAATGGTACTGGCCTTTGACGCTGCCCTGGAGTGGATATGGCTAAAGGAGATCACCAAAACGCCAATCATAGGATGTTGAGTGGTCGGTTCCCCTCTAAGACACGGTCTCCTGTCTGTAAAAGCACAGTTCCCGAGTAGCCCACTGACCACAAGGGAAGTGTCCCCTTGCTATAGACAGCAGGATTCTCTTGGATATCCTGGGGCCTGCACTGTCCCCTATCACTTGTCCTGTCCTCCAGCCTTTCCCAACCCATTCCGTGCAGGCTTCTCGCTGGAAACACACCAAGGTGGGGTGGGTATGTGCACGAAGAGGGAAGTGCTGGCCCACCCCATCTCCTCCTCCCAGTGTGCCCACCTGCAGGCAAAAGCTGTGGGTGGCGCTGGGTCCTATAAAATCACCAAAGGAAAAAGGATTAGGAATGTAGCCCAACGACAGGACTCCTGCTTAGCATGTGCGAGGCTCTGGGTTTGATATCCACTACCACAAAAAGTAAAAATAGATCAGCAGAACCACAGCAGCAACTCCATTGGCACAACTCTCCTTTTGTGGCCCACCCTTCCTTCCTACCTTTTTTAGCATCTCTTATAAATGGCATCATGGGGTACACAACCTCATGGCCTTGTCACTTTCATTCAACAGAAGACAACTAGACCATCTCCTATTTTGGCACGGATCAAAAGCCAAGTGTTATTCTACAATGGGATGCACCAATGTTCCTCTATCACCTGTTGGAAGGACATCTTGGTTTTGCCCCAAGTTTTGGTAATTACAAATAAAGCTGCTATCAAAAAACATCTACGTCATAAAATGTTAACTCTGTTGAGTGAGTAAATACTTAGCAGCACAGGACTGATGGATTGTAGGGTACTTCAGTTTTATAAGAAACTACCAAAATAAAAAATTTAAAAAAAAGAAACCACCAGACCAGACTATCTTCAAAGTGGCTGTTGAGGTTTTTTTGTTTCCCCACCCCCCCCACACACACACGAAGAGGTCCTACCCATCACTTGATGGTGTCAGATTGCTGAATATGAGCCACTCTGAGAGGGTGTGTTGCTGCCTCTGTCTCTAATGATGGATGATAGCATGTTTTCACCATCTGCAATTTACAGCTTGAAATTTTTGTTATTCCTCTCGTTTGCAGACAGATTTTCTAGAATACGTTGGGCTGACGCTGGGGAGGCAGTTCAGTGGTCTAAGCACCTGCCTGGCAAGCACAAGGACCCCACATTCAATCCCTGGTACCACGTGGTCGGTACCACATACCAGCTCCCAGGCACACCAAGCCGGCCACCTATACCCAGTATGGTGGTGCACACCTGTAATCCCTGGGCTGGGGAGGGTGAGACAGGAGGATCACTGAGAATCCGAGCTGCGTAGCGAGGCCCTCTACCAAATAAATAAATAAATAAGTAAAAATAAATAAACAAAATATTGTAGCCAGGGAGATAGCTAGTGGAATAAGCACTTGCCTGGCATGCGCAAGGGCCTAAATTCAATCCCCGGTTTCACTAAAGAAATAAATAAATAAATAAACAAAATATTGTAGACTGACCTCAGGGGGGGAAGGTACAATATTTTGTTACCTATAATGTTAGGTGTATAGAGGCCAGTGAGATAGTTCAGTGGTCTAAAGTGCCTGCTTAGGCAAGCGCACAGGGACCATGGTTCAGTCCTCCGCAGACTGGGGTGCATAAGGCTTCCTTATGCACATGCACTCCTTCACCAATAAACAACATAAAGTTTTATATATGGGTCCACTAAAGGCAGAAAGGAAAGCAGAACATTTTGAAGTGGTGGCTGGCAGTGTTCCCCTGTTGTGTTGGCTTTTTGTTTGTTTTAAAATAGGATCTCCCACCAGGCACGATGCCGTACACCTTAATCCCAGCACTGGGGAGATGGTGGCCAGAGGATTGCTGTGTGTTCGACCCCAGCCTGGGCTGCAAAGTGAGCCCAAGGCCAGCCCGAACTACACACTGGAGACCTTATTTATTTATTTACTTTTGTCTTTTTGAGGCCGGGTCTCTGCACTTCGGGCTAACCTTGAACTTGCTTCTACAGCCCAGGCCTTCGGGGTTCTGAGATCACAGACCTGTGCCACCACACCCAGCTGCATACGGGTAGTCATTGGGGAACAGAACACATGTGTAAATACCGTGTGACCCTACACGTTATTGTAATGAAATGTGCCTCAATTCAATACTCTTGAAATAGGCCCACTGCTGTTTTGCAAGTTGCTCCCTGTATGTCCCTGGCCAGAGCTCCCAAAAAAGGGCTAGAAAACCAGAGGTCCAAAATCCCGGCCAAGTCCAGGGAGATGCCGAGGGCGGGGCGGGGCGGGGCGGGGCGGGGCCGCAGCGGGCGGTGGGAGGGTCGCGTAGAACTGGCCCGGACGCGGCTGAGACGCAGGGGCCTCAGAGCGTGTGTGGGCGGCTCGCGGGCGCCAGCCTCTTTGGTCCGGCAGTTGACCCGGAGCCTCGTGCCTAGGCCTGGCCCGCGGGATGCTACTCCGGCCACGGCGGCCTGCTCCGCTCGCGCCCTCCGCGCTGCCGTCGCCAGCTAGCCCCGACTCCGACCTTCAGCCGGCCGAAGACGACCCGGGGACGCCTCTCGCGGATCCGGCTACGCCGAGCGCGCTGGCGGCACCTGAGTCGCCCAAATCGCCCGTGTCCCCGGGCTCGGCGCAGCGCACGCCCTGGAGCGAACGCGAGACGGAGCTCCTGCTGGGCACACTGCTGCAGCCTACCGTGTGGCGCTCGCTGCTGCTTGATCGCCGCCAGGCCCAGCCCACCTACCGCCGCGTGTCAGCCGCGCTAGCCCGCCAGCAGGTGCGGCGTACGCCCGCGCAGTGCCGCCGCCGCTACAAGTTCCTCAAAGACAAGCTTCGCGACGCGCAAGGCCAGCCGTCCGGGCCCTTCGACGCGCAGATCCGTGAACTCATGGGCCTGCTGGGCGACCACGGACGGAGGCGCGTCCGCCGCCGCCCCGCGGGACCCGGGCGCCCGCAGCGGGGCAGACGCCGGGCTTCTGCAGTGCCTGCGCGCTTCCTCGAGGAGCCAGGTAGGCGGGAAGGGAGAAAGCCCGGGGCCGCGTGGCGTGGGAGGCGGCGCCCGGGTAGCCCCACCGATCGTGCGTTGCGCTCTGCAGGCGGAGCGCCGCAGCCAGCCACCCGAGACCCCGAAGCAGACCCCGCCTGCCTGCTCAGATTCAATCCGACCTCACCGAGATCTGCAGAGCCTTGTTTCGCCCCGGGCTCCTCGATGGCTCACGCCCCGACAGCCTTCCGAACCTTCATCGCCGATCCGGCCCAAGCCCCGGGAACCCCACCCCCGCCGGACCCAGATCCCTCCCCAGAGGGCCCCGACACCCCGCCTTCTCGCCCAGATGACAGCACACCCCCGCAACTACCGCTACCTACGCTAAATTCCGCGCTGCTTCAAACCTTAACACACCTCGGTGACATCGTAGCGATCCTGGGCCCACTCCGTGACCAGCTGCAGGCCCTCAACCAGCACGTGGAGCAGCTTCGGGGATCCTTCGACCAGACCGTGTCCCTCGCTGTGGGATTCATCTTGGGCAGTGCGGCCGCCGAACGGGGTGTCCTGCGGGACCTGCACATGTGAGACCCGCCTGTGGCCAACTACCCCGTCCAGGGCCAAACTTCCTTTGCCTTGGCCACTTTTGCAGCCCCTCACCCTAAATTAGGTATGTTAAATAAAGAGGTTGTTTTTCCGACTTATCCCTGTGAATGAGTACAGGGCCAAGAATGGCCTCCTACCGTTAGTGGTTTCAAAGGTCAGGGTAAGGTTAAAATGCTTTCAGTCCTAGGGAGGGGCTCCAGCGTCCCCGAGGTATCAGCACACACCCTGGGGAAGTGCTGGGGTGGTCACCAGGACCTCAAGTGCACCTGAGGTCAGAACCCTGTCTTGCAAGAGTTCAGGCAGTACGGGATGGTGGTGAGCAAAAACCGCCCACCTGGCAGGTTTTAGACTAAAAAGTGAAGGAAGAGTCGAAGTAAAAAAAGATTCCCTTACTTCCTGCCTGGCAATAGAAGCTTTGGGGGATCCGGGGAGATGGCTCAGAATAAGCGCTTGCCTGGCAAGCACAAGGGTCTGAGTTCAATCCCCGGCTCTGCAAAAACAAAAAAATTTTGGATGGGACTCCCCCTAAGTTTGGCCTTGGCCTGGACCGATTGAATGCAGTCTGAGAAATTGGACTCTTGACAGGAGGGGCCAGGAGTTTAGCTCTGGAAATTCCCCGTCTCGTCCTTCCTGGCCAGTTTGAGGTCCGAGCCTTTTGGCTAAGCCTGAGGGCAGGGTCCCTGCCATTCCCCTGGAATCCTAAAAAGCAGCCTGAGAGGAGAGCGCAGTAAAAAGGGCAATTCCAAGCCCTCCCGACTGGAGAGCCTGGGTGGGGGAGGGCAGGGTGGAGCCAGAGAGGAGAATGTAGCCGGAGGCACTCCACTAGCATGACAATTGCACACTCAAGCAACACAATGGGCCGGTTTTACAAATTCAGGGACCCATCCGGGCCACACAGCTAAACAAGGAGTGTGTGTCGGGCTAGCTTCACTTTGGGGCTGTCCTGAAAGGTTCACCCAGTGGGTAGCAGTGTCCTAGCTCCTCTCCCACCTGGCTTTCTGGAGGCAGAGGCTAGGACCCGCCTTCTGCACAGATGTCATCTGAGATGAGGGCCTCTCACCTAGCTAAGCCTCAGGGCAGGACCCCTGCCATTCCTGGAAGATCTAGAAAAACAACCTGAGAGGGGAGCCTTGTGAAAAACATCTGGAGTTCTGCTTTCTGCAAGTCTAGTCCAGCTTAGCAGCGAGGGCACTTCAGGGCTCTGGCATCCTGTCAGAAGGTGGTTTTCTGGGCAGAAGAGATCAGCCTGGGTCTCTAGGCTGAGCTACTTGGGGCCCAAAGAGAATCCTACTGCTGTGCTGCTGCTTTAATGATTCTAAACTATCTCGACCTAACCCTCTGACTAGTAATCTGTCAAGAGTACTATCTTGGCTGTGTGTGTTGCTCCAAGGACAGAAAAAGTTAAATTAGCCTTTTGTGTCTTCATAAACCAGTACTCAAACTCCCTAGCTGGTTTCTGTGGTTTCCTAAGTTTGCCTGTGGCTCCCAAGGCCCCTTCTTACCTGTGTTGCAGATTCTCTAGTATAAGGCCACAACTTCCAGCACCATCATCACAGGACAGCCAAGATCTACTCTGGTGTGCAGGGGGGTGTCCCCACCTCAGTCCACAGCTGTCTTGGGCAAGATCCTAGGACCTTTCCTTAAGTGGGTACCCTGTGGCTCCCTGGCAGCCCCTGCAGTGCTCTCAAGCTTGGTTCTGCTCACCTGCAGCTCAGGGCCAGTGGGTGCTTTCCACTGCATCCTAATTGCATTCTTTGTTGAGGATGAGCCTGGCCATTGCCAGGACTGGGAAGTCGGCTCACTTCATTGGCCAACTTGGGCTGCCTGGGTAGTTGGGGCTTGTACTACATCAAGCTCTGTGATCATGTTTCCTCCTGTTTATGGCATGAGTGATTGGAATCTGGCTCCCTTCCTCTCCTGGAGACCTTCACTTTGGCCTCAGCTTCCCTCCTAATTCCATGCCATAGGATGGGTCCGGAGGGTACCACGGTGTTTGGGAGTAGGAGTGAGTTGCAGACTCACCTGTCCAGAATGGCCTTGAATTTGCTGTGTAGCACAGGCTTATGTCAAACTCACCATCCTGCCCCCTCCTGCCAAGTGCTAGGATTGCAGGCGCGTGCCAACAGTTTGGTCTTATCTCAGGTTTATACATCTTTGTGCTGTGCTGCGGGGGCTTTGTAAAGTCAGTTCTTAGCAGTTCAGTATATTGATGGTAATACCTGAATGTTTAATTATATTTTCCTGCAAGTAACCAAACAACCTTATCAGATTGGGGCTTTTTACTCTTGGAGAAGCTACACTCAGGCCCTCCACCCCCACCTCTTGCCACAGCTGAAAATCTATCCCAGGGCTTCAGACATGCTAGGTGTCAACCTTGTGCTACCTAAAAATGTCCCATGTGTGGTGGCACACACCTATAATCCCAGCTCTCAAGCTGAAACTCGGGGCCAGGGAGATGGCTCAGTAGAATAAGTGCTTCCCTGGCAAGCACAAGGGCTTGAGTTCAATTCCCAGTTCTGCAAAAAAAAAAAAAGCTGAGGCAGGATTGCCACAGGTTCAAGTTCAGTCTGGGCTATGTAGCTTGAACTACATAGCCAGAAAAAGATTAAGAAAAAAAATAACTCAGTTGTAAAGCACTTCCTTAGTGTGCACAGGCCCTCAGTTTGATCCTCAGCACAGCCACAGAATAAATGACCTTTAAAATTTCATGTTGGGGCCAGGGAGATGGCTCAGTAGAATAAGCGCTTCCCTGGCAAGCTCAAGTGCCTGAGTTCA
>NDGN011381445.1:0-11500 GCA_002564285.1 Tympanoctomys barrerae | reverse complement strand
GACCAAATAGGTGCATTTTACAATTTTTTAATGCCGCATTGAGATGTAACCTTATTCTGTATTTTGTATCCATAGCTTCTTCACTCTGTTAATTTCAGTGCAAGTATTTTTGACTAAGTAGTGAACATTTGGAGAGCAGGAACTAGATTTATCAAGTCTGCTTTTCTCAGTCTATCCTGCTTTTTGTAGATGGGAAAGAACAAAAAGGAAAGAAGGGGGGAAATTCCAGTCGAGAAAGTTACCTGCTGACTCACAGGGCTTAAATTAGCTGTGACATGCATGCAGGTGTTTGTACTGCGTGGAGAGCACGCAGCCTCCTGTCTCACATGTTCCCTTTATGGAGTGTCAAGGAAATCGGGAGAGCCAGGAAGGGCCTTGAAAAGCCGAGTCTGGCCTTGTGCATTCGGTTAGCGAATCTGATACTGCAGCGCCGTGTGGTGATGTTTCTGTTTTAAAAGAGTGTCTAGTTCCATGCTCAGACAAACTATTTACAGACAATGTACATATATGTATGCAACTTCAAAAACTACATGGAAATTTTCATAAATAATGGCATTTATCTCTGGACTGCTAGTCATTTGAATAAATTATCAGCAGAGTTCCTTCTTTTGTCTTGAAGTTTTGAGGCTAGTCTTGCTTTTGAAGTTGTACTAGTAAAGAAATGCACATCAGTGTCCCGTGTTGGAGTCTGCAGGTACAGCGTGTGTTTGGAGGTCTGTCTTTCCGAGGAGCCCACCCAGTGCGCTGCGGCTGTGTTGGGACAGGCGCTGCAGCTGTGCCCTTGTGCCCACCTTCCCACGTCTCCTTGTGTAGCTCTTACACTGTTCTTTATGCCCTTGGCACAGATGTTGTTTTTGTTCAGTTCCTTGAATTATTTATTGTCCTCACTTCCTTACTATTCATTCATTTCTTTAAAAAATGATTTTTCCATTTTTTTGTTTGGTTAATTCTTTATATCAAAAGATAACCAATATGTACCTCATGTGTTTCATCTAGAGTTTAGGTGAAGGTCATGAAGGCGATTCAGAGGTAATAGCACAGAGGTGACACTTACAGCTGCGAGTCACTCAGATACCTTGAGTGTGGTACATCCACCGTGCCGCTCACCCACCACTGCGTGTGCTGCTCCTCCAGCAGTTTCATTTTCCTGCCTTTGTTCATTCGGATAGATAACTGTGATCCAACCATGGCAGCATGCTGCTTTCCACAGGAATACTTTTATTTCACTCTCCAACCTGCTGTCTCACTATGATACATGCAGTGCTCATACGCATTTTGATAGCATTACCCTTTACATCCTTGTCCAGAACATGAAAAATGGCAAAAGAATTAAACGGAGGACATCCCCGAGTTCAGCAGCTTTTAGGTGGAGCCTGCTAGTGATCGTGAGTGTGGGCCAAAGGAGAGGGGTCAGAGTGCCTGCTTATCACAAGGTCCAGAAAAGAGTCTTCGGGGGGGTCACAGTGCACGTACTTCTCGCAGCCACAGGGCGGGGACTGCCTTGAAGAGAGCCTTGGGTACTTGCTTTCATCTGAGGGCTTGGTGTTCGGAGCGGCTGACCTGGTGTGGTTCCACCACGTCTGCCCTGCCAGGACATGGTTCTTGCTATTAAGGAGAATCCAGTCGGATGGAAGTGCCAGGAGGGAGGCCCGGCCTGACTCTTGACGGCCTCAGCCCTGCCCATCTTGTTGCTTGCTTACTTTTCCCTGTTACGCCTGAGCCATTTTATTTCCTCACATTGTTCTAGGAGCAGCTCCTCAGTCCTTGCTTAGAAGAGAATGGATGGATGCTGGGAGTGACTGAAAAGAGAGGAGGAAGAGAAGAAAGATCTTCTCTCCGAGGAAGGGCATTATCAGGAAGGGTGGTCAGCTAAATTGATGAAGACTTTCAGCTAGTAAACTTGAACTTACTAAACTAACCATAGTCCCTCTAGATGCTATTAATATTCTGGTTAAATAGATTCACCATGGACTTAAGTAATATTAAAATGTAAAAGTAAATATGTGATAAGGAAAATTTTCATATACTCTGCTCTTTGAAAGAGGGAAGTGATACACTGTGACTTGTTCTACTGTTTAATTCTGTGGCTTTTTACCATAGCTGTTTACCCTTAGGCAGGTTTTCTGATACTTAGAATTGCTAATAATTGTCCACATATGTTCCCTACCTAAGTCCACTCCAAAGAATAGGTTTACGGTGTTGCTGAGCTGCTGTCACTTGACACACTTGGCCAGGCACCACGACTTCCAGCTGCTAGTTTAGTAAGTGAAAAGCATGTGTATTTGTATACGTTCTAGGAACTGCCTAAAGTTGATACTGCACCTCCAAAAGGTTCGATGCTGTAAATGAGGAGGAAAGGAAGAGAGTGGAAAAGGCAGGATGGGAAAAATAGATGAAGGAAACGTCCTCCTGTTTACTGGAAAAAAAAAGTTTCTGTTGCCCATTTCAAACCTCTTCAGTTTTTACAGGTGATCACACTGGCTTCTCGCTCTCTCCCTATGTGCTCGTCTGTGTTTTGAAATGAAAATAAAATGTTGAGTTACAACAATCAAGATGTAATGTGATTCTTGACATTTCTATTACTTTGCTGAGAAACTTTTATATTTAAAATGTGTTAAAACACATTAAAATATAGGAAGAAGAGGAGATGGTTTGGAAGAGAAAATGCTGCAGAGTGGGCATTTTGAAGTTGTGTTTATTGTGTTTTAATGACAGCCTTAGTTTCCTCCTAAATAGGTGTGACTTCACATGGCCTAGGGAGGACAGTTCTGCAGTGCACGAGTTCCTAAGGCAGATACAACGTGGCAGGAGTGAGTTTTTGTTGTAGTGGGCGTGGTCTGTTTGCCTTCTAGAGAGAGAGCAAGTGCCCTGGGGCTAGAAGGCGGTGGGTCTGGGTCTGTGAGCACGTAGGACATGCTGCTCTTTCTGCTGCTGTATTCCTTGGAGATTTGTTGGCGCCACCAGAGTTTGGGTTTTCATGGTGGCTGTTTGAGATGGACACGCATTTGTGTTTTGGTCCAGTTCATCGGTTTTCCTTCTGCTCAGTGAGGACGACTGCGAGCACCTGGCTCTAGTCTTGTCCATCCGCCGTCCCTTGCAGCTGCTGAAAGCAACAGTTAGCATGCTCTTTGGCTTAAAGGTTTGTAGTTGAAAGACCAGGGAGTAAGTTCTGGAATGTGAAGGAAAGCATGGCAATCTGGTAACAGTGTCCAGAAAGCTCAGCAGCCAGGCTTAATTATGTAGCAGCACAAAGCCACTATCCCTTTCACCAAGAAGTGAGTGAACACAGTGGGCACTTATTTATCTCACTGGCTGCCCAGTCCCAGGCTGCGTGAGCCCTGCATTCTGCAGGCATTGTGCATTTTTTAAAATACCCCTAAATGTTCCAGCTTTAAATAGCAACGAGTCTGCTGAGATGTTGCTGTGTGCTGCAGGAGAAATGAAAGCGGCTGCCTCGGAGGCAGGAAGCCGACAAGCAAGATGCTTAATTATCATGGAAGTAAGTGCTTGTTACTGTTGAGTGTGGCGGGCGCGCAGGGAGCTCGGGTCCTTCTCAGTGTCAGGGCGTGATTTGTAGACAATGCCACTCTGTCAGCTCAGTGCTGGTTCAGCGGCGTCTTTCCAAACATGTATCTGGCAAGCATTTAAAGGCCACCTCTTGTGTAATTTGCAGTCTTGGAAAAGGATCCTCTGCCTCTCTCTTCAGGATGTACGCAAGCATGCAGGATTTTGCACTTAGAATCTGTGGCTCCTGCCTCCTGCCTGCCATGCTTACGAGGAAGTTGGTTTTCCTGCCTGGCACCTGGAAGGGTGCTGACAGTTCTCTGTAGTCTGCTGGGGATGTGGAAGGGCTGCACAGAGCAGCGTCTTCTGCTGCGTCGTCATAGATGAGCGCTGATGGGGTGCGGTAGGCTGTGCTGCTTAAGGAAATGAAGGCATCGTATTGATTAGTGAAAGACTTACAGCTGTAAGTGGATGAAACTAAGGAGAGATTGGAAAGAGGTGCTAACGAATGCCAGAGTCATCCTGCAATATGCCTCATCTAGGTAAGTAATAAAGTAGACACAGATACGGAGGAGTGCTAGTAATGATGTAACGGCTCCAGAAGAAAACCTGTTTATTTTTCTGCTGTGTTTGCTCTTGCCACCTATGTTAAGCCCTTGTAAGGAAACAAGTGTTGAATTTGGAATACAGAAGGAGTTATGAAATAAGTTTGCAGTATTATTCTTAAAATCATTTTACAGTGTTTAGTCTTGTCAAAAAACTGCTTTTGTATTGCTCGAGTTGTCTGCTCTTTGGCGTTGCATCTCTGACTGTATTGCTCGAGTTGTCTGCTCTTTGGCGTTGCATCTCTGACTTTGGCTCTGTGCAGTGGCTCATGGTGTTTCGTGTGGTCAGAGGTCACTGGAGCAAAGTCCAGCCTTGAGGCAGTGGTCTCACTGCTGGGGAGCAGGATGTGAGAGCCCAGCCGCTGCTTCATGAAACACTCCAATTAAGCGAAAGTAGTAATTGTCTTTTTAGTATAAATGATGGATTTTACTAAATGCTTTTAATGCCTTTCTTTCAAACCTGCTTTACTGAAAATAATGGATCCTGGAACTGTGAACCACAATCTAGTGTTAGAACTTTTATTTTCATCTGTCTGATTTTGACAGTTGCGTGTTTGTTTTCAGGAGTATTTATCAAATGTTAATTCATATCATCCTTCTGTTTTTTTTTAGAGAAAGCCTGGGATTATGGCAGTTACGGAGCCCCACTGATGCAAGTTCCATTCAGTTTCTTCTGAAAGAAAGCCATCTGCTAAAGTGAAGCTAAGGAACTATTGTGGATTATAATCATTTTTAAGATCTGGATCTTCAGTAGTTTGAAAATCAGGCAACATTTAATCTTTTCGATGAAAAAGCTTAAGGTTTCATGCAACGGTTGTACGTTTCGGAAGCCATTCTCCAAAAGGGAAGTGCACATCTAAAACACAAATATGATTCTTTCTGCAGGGATTTAAGTCTGATTGATTTTACATCATGACCAGCTTGAAGCGGTCACAGACAGAAAGGCCTGTTGCCACCGACAGGGCCTCTGTTGCTGGCCCAGATGGTGCCCCCAGCGTCCACGCTGATGATTTCTACATGCGCCGCTTCCGGGCCCCAAATGGCAGCTTAGGTTCATCAGTTATGGGTCCTGTGGGGCCGCCGCGGAGTGAGGGCTCTCACCATATAACCTCCACGCCCGGCGTCCCCAAGATGGGGGTCAGGGCGAGGATTGCAGACTGGCCTCCAAGAAAGGAAAACATAAAGGACTCTAGCCGTTCAAGCCAGGAAATAGAAAGCTCGAGTTGCCTTGAGAGCCTGTCCTCCAAAAGCAGTCCTGTGAGTCAGGGGAGTTCTGTTAGCCTCAGTTCCAACGACTCAGCCATGCTGAAGAGTATACAGAGCACCCTGAAGAGCAAGAGCAGGCCCGCGGAGAGCATGGACTCCAGGTTTCTGATGCCTGAAGCCTACCCCAGCTCCCCCCGGAAAGCTCTTCGCAGAATACGGCAGCGGAGCAACAGTGACATCACCATAAGTGAGCTTGACGTGGACAGCTTTGATGAGTGTGTCTCACCCACGTACAAGACTGGGCCCTCGTTGCACAGGGAGTACGGCAGCACATCTTCAATTGACAAGCAAGGAACATCCGGAGAAAGCTTTTTTGATTTGTTAAAGGGCTATAAAGATGATAAATCTGATCGAGGTCCAACTCCGACCAAACTCAGTGACTTTCTCATTGCTGGTGGGGGAAAGGGTTCTGGTTTCTCTTTAGATATTATTGATGGGCCCATCTCACAGAGAGAAAACCTTAGGCTTTTTAAGGACAGGGAAAAACCACTCAAACGACGTTCCAAGTCTGAAACTGGAGACTCGTCCATTTTTCGTAAATTACGCAATGCCAAAGGTGAAGAACTTGGGAAATCGTCTGACCTTGACGACAGCCGATCAGAAGACTCTGTGAGGCCCTGGACATGTCCAAAGTGCTTTGCCCACTATGATGTCCAGAGCATATTATTTGATTTGAATGAGGCAATTATGAACAGGCACAATGTCATTAAACGGAGAAACACCACTACAGGAGCCTCGGCGGCGGCCGTGGCCTCCCTGGTGTCTGGACCTTTGTCTCATTCGGCTAGTTTCAGCTCTCCCGTGGGCAGCACAGAGGACCTGAACTCCAGAGGCAGCCTCGGCGTGGACCAGGGTGACGACAGAAGCAATGAGCTTGTGATGAGCTGTCCATACTTTCGGAATGAGATCGGTGGAGAAGGCGAACGGAAAATCAGCCTGTCCAGATCGAATTCAGGCTCGTTCAGCGGGTGTGAAAGTCCCTCCGTTGAGTCGACCCTCACCTCTCACTGCACAAATGCAGGCGTGGCGGTGCTGGAGGTGCCCAAGGAGAGCTTGGTGCTGCACCTGGACCGAGTGAAGAGGTACATCGTGGAGCACGTGGATCTTGGCGCATACTATTACAGGAAATTTTTCTACCAGAAAGGTGAGTAGAGATGGTCTGGTTTTTTAAAAATTTCTTTTGCTATACACTCTGGAAAAATAGTATATTAATGTTTTTAGCAGTATGATAGGTTTTGCATGAATACCTTTCTTAGAGGTAAAATATTTGAATGCCGCTTTGTTGAGTTTCTTTCACATTTTTTGAACTACTTTCCCCTTTCAGGAATACAGGTGTCTTGTGTGTTAAATATTAAATTTGAAAAACCCTTCTGACTTAGTGAATGAAATTACAGTCCTTGTTGTACACTCTGTCACTTCTGGGATGAATATGTAAGTTTGAAAATATTTTAAATATAGCCTTTTAAAAAAGATTACAGGAACAATTTTAATGCCACCTTTCTGTTAGCACTTTCTGCAGTTAGTCCAGGATTTCTTTGCCACTTCAGTGTTACTAGTAAATGGAAATTGCGAGCATTCCTGTTTCCCAGGAGCATCAGTCAGTATAAATTATATTACTTGACAGATAAAAGTTTAGGTCTTCAGTTTGAGTTGAAAAAAATCAGAGGAGGAAAGTGAGTTTAACACTGGCCACTTGGTTTTAGTCTTTGTGTGTGAGTGTGTGTGTAAGAGGGAGGGAGGCAGGGAGAGGTGAGTTGAGTTGTGCTGTCTGCCCCGCTTCTTAAGAAAGGCCCCGGTGTGCTGAGAAGCAGTGAGCTCTGGGGAGCTTCTCGCAGTTTCTGGAGCGGCCTGTAACTGAGGGGTGAGGGCCAGTCATGCAGCGCCGCAGGCTGAGTGCTCGGCGAGGAGGGGGGCGTTGGCTGCCCCAGCACTCTGCAGCCAGGTAAAGAGGCCTCTGGTACTGGAGGCTGCCCACCACAGACCCCTAGGGTTTTGAGTCCTCACCACTGTTGTAGTGCTTTAAATGCTGTGCAGATTTATCCTTTTGAATGAAGTGTAACTTCAGGTCTGGCGCTCACTATTAGCATATGACGCTGTTACCCTCTGGATAAATTTACCTTGAGATTATTATGCAGTGGACCCCCCCAGGGGTTACTGATTGGAAGCGCCTTGTCCCACTGCTAAGCGTCTGTGTCTTTCCTTATTCCCGAGTGTCTGTGGCATGAGTCCTGGAATCAAAGCAAATGAAAATCCATCTCTCCTTCCACTCCCAGGACTGGGGCTTGCACCTGGGAACGTCACACTATCTCTCAGCCCTTTTTAAATGTTTGAATTTTGAGACAGGGTCTTCCTAAGTCACTCATTGTTTCAGTCTAGACTTAACACTTTGCTAAACTCCTGTCTCAGCCTCCCAGAGTGCTAGGTTTATGGGCATATGCCATCACACCTTGTGTTATTTTTAAACTATATTTTCTCTGAATAATTTTCTGGAATTCAGATTTTAGGATTATATCTTTCTTATACTCACCTTTAATGTACAGGATTTGTTAGCTTCACAGACTCAGCATTTGGGGCCAATGGCTTTTCTGTGTAGTAGTGGACACTTGTTCCTACTAACAGTCTAACAGATTTTTTCATTTCAACTTCTTGGTGTCCATGAGTTCAGTACTATTTTTAACCTACTTGCCAGATGAACAAACTTGTATTCAGGTACAGCGCTGCCCTGGAGCCTAGTACATTTTGTGGACTGGAGTTACCCTTTGTAATCTTGACCATGGTTGTGTTCTCCATCGTTGTTTTTTGACCTGCACTTACGTTACACCAGTGGAGGGGAAACTTATGTATTTCATTTTTCAAAAGCATGGAATGAAAATTTGAGTATTGAAAGTCTGCAGTATTCTTGCTTATTCATAACAGCCATAAATCTAAAGGCCACTAATTCAGTAGTTGCTAATTTGGAGGATGGAAAACATTCTTATTAAGAATAAGTGGAAGTGCTTAGTTGAAAGCAGTTTTAAAAAGGGCATTGTTTTAAAAATGCATGTCTAAAATAGTGCCTTTCGCTTAAGGTAAGAATACAATGCCTAACTCCTAGGAATCCAAGCTTTTGAGTCTTTTCGGGTCCTCAGCATATCTATCAGTCGTATAAGCCCCAAGAGCAGAGTGTCAGTGTGGACATTAACAATCTAGCTTGGGGTGCATCGGTTTTTCTCAGTTTCCATCACTGCCTTCCCCATTTCAAATCTCACAGCTTTTAATGGCTATCTTATATTCTTGCCAAAACCCTCAACTTAGATTTATAGAAACAACATCTTTTATACCCATATGCCATCAGATTTCATGATGGTCACATTTCATAATTAGGCTATAATGTGTCAGCTGGCATCAGCAGGTCTAGGGAGGTGCAGCTGACCCTGCCTGCATAGTCCTGCTGGTGGGAGCAGAGTGTGTGTGGCTCAGCATCGTGTCCGAGGAGTGGCCACAGTGACGGTGCAGGAAACTAACTGACCTCCGAAGTCAGACAGAGAGCGCTGCTCCGTGGGCTCTCGGGCCCTGCAGTGAGAGCCTCCTGGAGAGGCGGGCCGTTCACCACAGTGTGGTGGTAGCCATGTGTGAAGCAGAGACCATGCCCCCTAATTGTGTATTTTAAAACTTATGTTATCAGGCCGGCCAGATAGCTCAGCAGACTAAAGTGCCAGCTTAGGCAGAGCACAGCGGCTGGGGTTTGATCCTCTGCCTTGCCAGCCCCACCCCCGGGATGTGCTGAGAGGGCAGTTGAGACTAGATGTGGTGGCCCTGGCCTGTAATCCCAGCGCTTGGAAGGCTGAAAACAGGAGGATCACCATGAATCTACTCTGTGTAGTGAGACCCTGTACTAAATACATTAAAAATAGAAAGGCAGAACTTATGCTATCTGTATTCTTATGGCAACCTACAAATAATTAAATAATTCTGTGAAGACTTTGCTGTCAGCTTTGATACACTAACATTAGTACCTTAATCCATTTTCCCTTGCTAGAACCTTAGAGTGACTCCTCTTGCTGAAGGAGCCGGGCGGGGTTGGATGGAGTTTACCCTCCCTCCTCATCCTCTTCAGCTCTAGTTTCGGGAGTGCTTACCATGTGCCTGACTCCACTGTGACTGAGGCTCTGGGGAAACACTGCCGAAGTTCCCTGTGGCCACTGTTACATGTAAAGTCTCATCACATTCAGCTGATAATGTGATAGCTTTTTGTAGACCTTATTTTGCAGATACAGACCTTAGAGGACACACAGTTCCAACATGCCAGCCATTGATGCTGAACCTTTTAAGGCTTCCAGTGGCAGGGTCTGCTGCAGTATGCATGCCGTGCCATCACCACTGGTGTAAGCCGCGCCCATGTTGGGAAATGCTGGGGCAGGGCTGAGGAGATAGCTGAGCGGTCTGCAGGCCTGCCTGGTAAGTGCAAGGACCCAGGTTCAATCCTCAGTACTGCATGCTGCACTAGCCCCTGAACCAGGGTGGTCGTGCATGCCCGTAATCCCAGTGCTGGGGAGAGGCTGAGACAGGAGGATCACTATGAGTCCCAGCTGCAGAGCAAGACCCTGTACCAAATAAAAAGTGTTTTTTAAAAAATGCTGGGCAATAGAGGAACTGTAGTGTTTGGACTTACTAAGTAGGCAGCATGCCATCAATGTTCCCCCTTCTTTCCCTTGTCCTCACATCTCTTTTCTGGTTTTTTTGTTTTGTTTTGTTTTTTGGTGCAGGAGGGGTAAAAGTGTGTGCATGCTGAGTTTTACCCGGGATGAAATAATGGTAACAAGATAGCTCACATTTATGGTATTGCTTTTTGTTCTATGTAGACCTCCTGCTTAATTTCAGTGACGCGACTACAGCTTCCTTGGGGAGACACAGGCTAGGCGGTAGGAAATTCATCTTAACCTGGCCGTCTTCTTTGGAGTGCATACATTTTGTTTTTAGTTTTTATTCAGTCACCATGATCGAAATGCCAAGAAGATTTCTAAGAGGAAAGCCCTGCATCATAGAGTAGTTAGGCTCAGCCTCGCACAACCTGGCTTGCTGCCCGGCTGTGACAGGCCTCATTTTCTGTGGCCCTGCAGGACTGGCCTAGCTCTTTGCCACGTGTGCGATTGTCTGTGAGGCGTATTCTGTTACACAGATCTCTTTTTTGACCAGTACCACGCCTGCATCCTGTAGTGACCACACTCACTGTGGGGCTTTGGCACACGTCTCAGTTCTGCGAGGTGCGTTCTTGAGTCTCATTCCATGGGCTGCATTAAGGAGAGACAGGTAGCTGTGGGTGGCTGTGGCAGTGGCGCTGGCTGCACCATTGGCCAGCAGTGTTGGTGGGCTCATCTGCGTGCCAGGTGGAGTGTTGTCCTCCAAGTCCAGTTACTGAAGATGCTGTGATAGGCCTCGTCCTGTTTCCAGTAGCTGGGAGAACTGCTGTCTCAGCTAAGATCACTTCCTACTTCTACAAAGAAAAAGAACTAGTGCTTATGCATCTAATTACTTTGATAACTCTTAATTTTTTTAATTTTTAATTTTTTTTGTGCAGAACCAGGGATTGAACTCAAGCCCTTGCGCTTACCAGGGAAGCGCTTATTCCACTGAGCCATCTCCCCGGCTCCCTCTTTGATGACTCTAGACCACCAGATTTTATTCTTGCCACTCACCTTCCTCCTGCTAAGTCCCTCCCTCTGTACACACGTTAGGGTCAGCAGTGTGACTGGCAGCTTGAGAGGACATGCCGGATTTCCGCTGCTCCTGCGGAGTCCTTTCCGCTGCCGCTTATTGTCTGGGGATCAGCCGTCTCTAACTGTCTCTAACATCCCTTTAGAGTTTTGCACACATGTATCCAAGCGACAGTTTTAGCACTGATACATTCGCAGCTCTGCTCTCAAGAGCAGTTCTTCAGAGTCGAGTCTGCTAAATGAGCCTCATTAGCAGCTAGTGTAAGTTTTAGTGGGGTATTTTATAGTACACAGAGCACATGAGAAGCTCAAGCAAACAGAAAGGTGATCTTTCTAGATTGAGACCGAACAGCTACCTTAACGTCAGGCCTCTCTAGCCTGATAAGAGCTTGATAGTTACAACCACACCACTCTTAAATAGTTTTTTTTTTT